>FIZV01071474.1:0-11811 GCA_900050545.1 Trionymus perrisii | reverse complement strand
GTCGTTTTTTTTTTTTTTTTTTTTTTTTAAAAAAAAAAAAAAAAAAAAAAAAAGTTCCATAATATATAAACAGCTATATATTCTCTAAACCTATACACATTGTGAAATTTTTTCGGCAATATGATTTGCGATAACGTTTAATAACTAAACTCGTAGATGGTATAGTACACGTATGCTGTAAGGTACATATTTAATAATACGTCGCGTCGCGTCGAGACGATACCGTTTATGTACATTTTATCGTAGTAATAGAGCAATACTGAAGTTTACTATGCACTGATGTATCAATACAGCACAGTGGGTATTCTAGTACATAGGTAGCATACACCCCTGCGATATACGAGTAGCTACTTGTATGTATTGTATATTAACAAAATTAAACCCTCGTCATGAAGTGTGTTTACCTGTGCTGCTTTCTGTATCTGTGTGTTTCGTATTAAAGAGCGCAGCAGGCAAAGGCAAAGGCAGAAATTTCTCATTTCCCATTCTCGAGTGTTCTTGCGGTCGAGGAAGAAACTATTTTAGTATAAAAGGAAAGAAATGAAAAGGAAAAGAAAAAAAAAATCCATTGCAGAGAACGCAGTAGTAGATTCCTTGTATAAATGCTTTACAAAGACCAGTGTGTCTATGTGTACCGCTGTATACTATTAAGTACTCGAATAATGTACACTTGGTAATGTATTGTGGCTTCAACAATAAGCACTCGAAACGTTTTTCATATTGTTTTAGTTTCATTTGCAGATTAAGCGTTTATAAATGAAAATGTTTTACCGGCTAATCTTACTATTTCATTGCGAAGCTGCATTATACTCGTACATACTGTAGTGCATAGAGCATACATAAAAGTAGGAGGCGGTGCATAAAAGGGGTATATTATAAAATGAAATCTATTATTATAATACAGCGACAAGAGAAAAAATAATTACTTATATGAAAAAATCAAAAAAATTCCTGAGCCTGTTCTATGCTATAGAAAGCTATTTTTTTTAATCGAGAGCTCCAGGTCAGTAGCATTTTGAAGAAATATAAAAACACCGTAATTTTCATAATTTAGGACTGAAAAAACGTCAAGTAAAGATAAAACACTTGTAAAAAAGTTGATGAAAAATCAGGAAAAAAATCCTGAACCTGTTCTTTGCTTCCTGGAATTTTTTTTAATCCCAACATTTACATTATTTAGGACTCAAATAAAAGTCAAGAGAAAAAAAAATTGTAAAAAAATTAATGAAAAATCAAAAAGAATTCTGAACCCGTTCTATGCTACTTAGAAAGCTACGTATATTTTTTTCAAGTCGACAGCTCCAGGTCAGCAGATTATGGTAAAAATATACCTAAAATGCAAGAAATTTTCATACCTTGGGACTCAAGATGAGTAACAAGGTGCCCCCCCCCCCAAAAAAAAATGTCGGATGATTTTGACCAAATTTCATGAAGATTTTTACTTTGAGTTAAAAGTCACCCAAAAAAAATTTTAAACCGCGAGGGTGTTCCTAGAGGGAAGATATGGATCTTCAAAGAGGGGACATTTTTGAAAAAAGTGTGTTTCTTTCGCTCTAACTTCTGCCAACCTACTGCTTTGGGACAAAATGGTCGATATCCAAAAGATAGTATTTGAGATTCTGTGTCGATCTATGCTACCACTTTTAGGGTTGCACCGGACGGTTGAAAATCTGTATATCGGGTGTTTTTTGTGGCATTTTTTCCATGTAAAGAATCAAATAGAAAAAATGTCTATTGGTGAAAGAGCTCCGAAATTTCGCATTTTTACTACTTGGCTCAGTAGGAAATAATAACCAAGGTGCGTAAAACTCCCCTTTCCCAATTTTGGGCCCTACGAGCGCCCATTCCCCCTATTTTGGAGTGAAGGTAAGACAATAATATTAGTCTCGTTTTCGTATAAATTGGACCCACTGAACACGAATATGACGTCAGATTTTATGTTAGACCCCCCTCCTCCTAAGCGCTTTAGGGTGTGGGACATTTTGTCTTAAAGCGAAAAAATCATTATTTTTTCAAAAATTCCCCTTCTTTGAGGACCCTTATCCCGCTCCAGGGATACCCTCGGGGCTAAAAATTTTCTGGGTGACTTTAAACTCAAAATAAAGATCTCCGTAAAATTTGGTCAAAATCCGAATTTTTTGTGCCCCCCCCCCTTTAATGAGTAATCAATCAATTTTTTTCTAAAGCAATCTATTAAAAATCCTGATGCATTAGAATTATAATAAAATCAAATAAGGTTTAAACTGATCTCGACTGATTTTGGAGTAATTGAATAATCTCTTACTTTCTTTATAATCGATAGAACTAGTCCTTGGAAAAATAATGGTTTGTGAACAAACACGACTTTTCTAAAGCGAACCATCACAAAGACAATATAAAAATGGTAACAAATGGGGTTTAGGAGCCTCCCTCGGCAAAGCAGTCAGGGGGCGAAGTCCCTAGTATATGTATTCACATAAATGTAGGTAGTCTGGTTTTATGTATATGTACATTCGTAGACGAGTACCTTACCTAATTACAGTACAGCACACTTTTCGTACATATGTATATGTATAATCATCATCTTTGAAATGGTAAATACATATATTTCGAGTAAATATATTCTCGATCTTTATTTGAGTACACAGTATCAGATACACATTACAGACTGTGTGGCTTTTTAAGCGTTCCTTTGTTGGTAGCATTTTCTAACTGCTTGAGATAACCAAAAGCACCCGAGATGCACTTCTTATAACTTGGGTAATTTATAAACAGCGCATATTGCACTAGAACGTGTATTTCATTTCCTTATCCGCAGCCGCAATCTAGAACATTGTATTCCTATTTCAATTTCTAGAGCTTATGTATTAAAGACCAAAATAAAAGCACTCGGCACGAGTTACATTTATGATGGCGGCATAAAGCGAAGGAAATTTTTGTCGAGCTTTGTAAATTATTAAAATTTCACAGATTTACAAAATTTTAATAAAAATTATAAAAATGATCTAATTTCAAAAAATTATGAACATTCAAAAATAACTCAAGTTTCAGTACTCATCAAATTTTGAATTTTTACCTACCCACTAATTTTAAAAATTGTCCAAACGTTTAAAATTTCCAAAATTTCCTAAATTGTAAAGATCGCAGAAATTAATATAATTTAAAAATTACCAAAATTTTAATTTACATCGAATTTTTAATTTTTCCAAAATTTCATGCTTACTAAATTCAAAAATCATAAAAATCCATTCAACTTCAAAAATTGGGATAATTATGAGGATTATTATGATTAAAAAATTACCAAAATTTTTTAATTTTGATTTTTTCATTTGAGGTTGATTTTATAATTTTTCAAAACTTTGACGATTTGTCAAGTTGAAAAAAATTGGAGAAATAAATCAATGTTTGAAAATTAAACTAATTTCCAAAATTTATTAAAATTTGAAAATCACCACGATTCGAACTTGCATCCAACTTCGAAAATTTTCGAATTTTAAAAATTTTCTAAACCTAAAATTGTACCAGATTTTCAACAGCGAAAAGTTTCATTTGTCAAAGTTATCAACTGTGATCATTTGTCAGAATAATAATTTTTTGTTGTCATTATGTACATTGTTGAAATTGAAATTATTGTTTGTCAGATTGGTCAATAGTCAAAATTATCTTATTGTTTGTTAGAATTGTGTCAGAGTTATCGATTGTCACTTGCGTCAGACTTGAAATTTGTCGCAGTTTTTTACAGTTAGAATTTTCGATATTTGTCGACTTTGTCATTTGTTGGTATCATATTTTGTCAGTGTTATCAGTTGCCAAGTTTGTAATTTGTCATCGTTTTCAACAATTAGAATTATCATTTGTCAGAGTTGTTATTTTTAAAAATTGTTATTTGTTTGAATTACATTTGGTCAGCATTTTCAATTGTCAGGCATGGAAGTTGTCACAGTTTTCAATTGTCAGAATTGTCGTTTTTCAAATACGTATGTCATTTGCCAAAGTCATAAAATTATCAAAAATATTGTTTTTAGAATTTTCAATTTTCAGAACAAATGTTTGTCAGAGTTATCATTTTACTAAATGTTATTTTTTGTTCAAGTGATTAGTTGTCATGATAAATTTCGGTCAAAAATATTGTTTGTCAATGTTGCCATTGCCGCAATTAGCCTATCGTTCGTCAGAATCGCCTTTCGTCAGAGTTAGATATCAATATCAATTTTGTCAAAATAATTATTAGTTAGAGAAATTCTTTGTCGTGTTTCTAGCAAAATTTATTCGAAAAAAGTAAGGGGTAGGTATATTTTTGAAATCAGTCTTCAACTCCTACGAAGTGAGCAATGTTTGAATTTCAAACATATACCTAAAATACATTTGAAGAGCATATCGTTTGCAAATCTACTCCACAACCCAGGAAATTTTTTCAACCACCTAGTAAAACGTGTACATGAATTTTTGCGCCGTAAACAAGATACTGTATTTTAATGAGTTCTCCAGAATATTTTCAAAACTACGCGGTCGTTATTTTTTTCGAGTTGAAAATTGTGCAATTATTAGCATAATTTCTACGAATTTCTTCAGCTGAATAAGTCGCCGTTTCATATACCTACTTACCAACTTCCTCTTTTTTTTTGTTTTTTTTTTTTTTGTTCGACATTCCTTCTCGAGTGGACCATCTCCTCATGTATTTACATGCTACTCGCGATTAGTACAATGCACAAAATTTTCTCATTTCAAAAGACGAAGGAAGACTAGCCTTGGTCGAGATGAATCTCGCTTTAGGTATACAACTCACTACTTGAAAATAATTTCATAATATCTTTTTTTTTTAAATGCGAAATTCAAGGGTTTTTGAAATTAAAATATTATACTTACTAGGTATGTTGTTTTTTTCCTCGCACTCTGGTGGCTTTTTGAGTACATTGTCAAATAACCAAAGATATGCACTTATGCTGTAAGTTTAATGTCTCATATTGTCGGATCCTCATCTTTCGATATCGAAAAATTTCTACGATGATGAGACGAAATTTCCACTCTTTTTTTTTATTTTTATATTTTTCCAAGATAGCCAATATACTTAATCAATATTGATGTATTTTTCGTAGCCTTCGGTTACTATGTTCTTTTTCCTTTTCTTTAAGATGAAGAAACGAATTCATCGAGTTTTTGTTTCCTGTTCTTTTTTTCACGGTTCACAGCATGCTCAAGTCATAAATAACTTAGCTCTCGTATATTTTTAATCAAAAATTACTGCACGTTTTTTCAACGTGTTGTTCGGAGTGAAATATAATTTTGAAAATTTAATTGCAGTGTGTAGTTTAGCTTATTTTTCCAGATCAGTTTCTTACTTCACATGCGAGAACTTTTCCAACGAGGGATAATATGAAGGTGTGGAAAATAGAAATTCACAAATTCGAATGATGTATGTATAAAGCTGTCCTGTGCGGAGATTATCATGCGCACTATTTCAAATTTGAATATAACGCTAGTATCACTAACGAAGTAAATGAAGGTACATGCAGAGCTTTGAAATTTGGAAGCAAAATTGGTTGACAGCACAGGATTCAAAACATTTTCTGTTCCCGGTAGTGAATAGCAGCTGGAAAATGCAAAAAAAAGTTCTGATCACATTGGAATGTCTAGCTTTAAAATTGAAGGAAAAGTATCAACAAGATTAAAAAAGTAATCGATTATTCCCAACACTAACTTTTAGACAAAAATTGTTTTGAAAATGATTTCTTCCAACAAAAGTGTTGAATAAATTTTTATAAGATTATTAAAGAAAGAATTTAAATTCGTAGTAAGAAATACTTACTAAGCATAAAAAATTTTTGAAAAAAAAAAATCTTGATATTTTTTTCAAATACAATTTTCAGAAACAATTTTTTTGAAAAAATTGATTTTTTTTAAATTTTTATTAAGTTACTTATTTAAGAGTTTTCCCAAAATTTCAAAAATGCGAGGTTTCAAAAAAACATCTAAAAAATTTTGAGATTTTAAAAAAAATTTTCGCATAGCAAATGTCGAGATCGACATTTATATTAAGAACTTTTCAACATATCTTTCTGAGATTTTTTTAAAGAAAATTTTCAGTGAGAACAGTTTAATTCTCAGAAAGAAACATTATTTTAAAAATCGAAACATACTAAGTATTTTTTCAAACAAAATTTCGAGGAATAATTTGATTTTTTTTTGAAGTTCTTTTCTTTTCAAGCTTCTTACATATTTGAGAATTTTATCTAAAATTTTAAAGTGAAAGTTTTCAAAAAAAAAAAAAAAATCTAAAAAAAATCATGAAAATTTTTTCCATAAAAATGTCAGAAATTTTCAAAATATTTTTATTTTTTTTTTAGAAAATTTTTCAATAAAAAAAAAGTCAATTTTTAGCGAGAAGTAACTATTGGATACATATAAAAAAAATATACCTATATATCGAAGCACACCATTTTTATTGACAACATTTTTGGAAATGCTTACTTGATTATGATTACCATAGAAAAAAATGTTGAAATTTTATTTTAGATACATATATATTTTTTTTTTGAAGAAACTTTGTTTTTTGTATTAATGCGTTCAAAATTATGTTGATTATAATTTTTTTTTTCAAAATATGGCTTCGTACTTCGTAGAGACCTAAAGCAGACCTAAAAGGAGATATTAGAAAAAAATCATTCAATTCGATGAAAAATTCACCAAATGGGATGGATGCTACAATAATTGAAATACCACGTATGTCTCCCACTACCCAGTACCCACATGTTCAAACAATTGAAATTTGATCAATAGCGCTACCTCTTCTTATCGGTAGGATTTACTTGTAATCAGATCATTTATTCAAAAAAATGTGTCACCTATATAGACGCAGTTCTGGTTTGTTTTAGTAGTTTCAAAGTGATGATAGGCAGTCTGGTTAGAAATTATTCAATGATGAATATAATTTTTTTTCCAGAATATTTTTTTTTTAACTAAAAAATATTCCTACTTCTAAAAATTTTTTAGATTTCTCCCCCCCTCCCAAAAAAATGGTAGCTTTTTTTCGAGAAAATTGCGAGAAAACTATGTTTTTTCACCCAAAAAATTTCCGAAAAATTTCTCTAAAATTTTAAATTTTTTTCCCCTAGAAATTTGAGATATTTTAAAGAAAAAAAAGATTAGTATTTCTTACCTATTTTTTTACTTGAAAAAATTGAGGAATTGAAGTTTTTTCTCCCTAAAATTCTTTTTTTTTTTTTTACTTCCAAAACACACGTTTTTCACAATTTTTACAAACAGTAATCGGATGTAGGTACCTCATATCAGTGTTGAAATTTTGAGTACAGTTCGAGCACTTGAGCTACTGCTATGTTACCAATCATGCATCTTTTTGGGTTCTTTCAAAAATTTCCTAAAATAACCTACGGTCGAATAAGTACTCAGTAAGCAAGATTAGAGATACGCAAGAGCAAATAGGCAAATTCGCGTACATTTTGGCTCATCGTATCAATCATAATTTTGTTAACGCAGAACAACAATGCTATGTAAGCAGAAAAGGTCAAAAAAACAAGTCTCGTTATAAATCTGGGCGAGTATATAACGGCATATTTGTGTCTCATAAGTCGCATACCCTACTATGATCACGTAACAAAGTAAACGAACTGTGTACTAAATAAAGTACTCGCGAAGAAGCTGCGTAGATATTCGTGTTAAATCTAGCGAATTTATTCATCAGCGAGATTTGTTTTCCGTGTGTGTGTTTCTTGCTGGTTTTTTCTTTCGACAAGATGACGTTGTGTTCATCGTCAGCGTCGTATTTCTTATATAGCGTGTAACCCTTTAATAATTCAACGTAGTGTTGTAACAACTAAAGTATACGTATGTTAACGGAAAATCCAACTCATTAACATCTGCTCAGTTACAACTCGAAATTACTGTACCGTAGCGACACGTTGCAGAACGCAGTGCATTTTCATTAAACATCGAATTTAACACCGGTTACCCAGTCGAACATATCCAGTCAAGTTTGCTTTATATTCGAAAACGATTAGAACTTTCGCATAAATGTAAACGCTCGTGTTATCGTAGCCAAGTTGCGGAAATCTTTCAGTCATAACGTCTAACTAACCACGAAACAAACGAGCAGGAGGTGGTACTTGTATCTCGAGTATAAATGATGCAAACATATTTGATAATAAAAAGTCGCCGTCCGCGTACTTTTTGTATGTACTGATAGAGAAGTAATGGAAGTCCACTTCTCTCCAATTTTTTAAAGAATGAGATTTTTATGAAGTGGTTATAAAAAAATGAAATTTTTAAAGCGTTGTAAATTTAAACAATTTAAAAATTTAAAATTTAAAAAAATGTTTAAAATTTTAAAAAGAAATTGAAATTAAAGTAAAATAAAAAGTTTTTCTTTTTTGATTTGCACTTTTTTTCAGATGGTTTTATTAAGGCTCTAGTTTTATGCTTCTTTTGATATATTTTGGAGGTATGAGGGCAGGAGCGGGGAGGGGATGATTTTTTTTTAATGCACTTAACAAAAAAAATATTACGTTTATGGATTACTAAAAATTTTAAAATATTTTAAAATTTAGAATTTCAGAAAATTATCGAATCATTAAAAATTACCTATTTTTTAAAATTCAATAGTTTTTGAAAATTTGTCAACTTTTGAAAAATGGAAAATTCGGAATTTGACAATTTTTAAAAAGATGGTGATTTTTGAAAATTCCGCAATTTTTGAAAAATCAATAATTTTTGTGAATCTAAAATTTTTTTATTAGTTCAACAATTTTAGAAAATTCGACAATTTTTGAAAATTATGCTATTTTTAAAAATTTGTCTATTTACATAGTAGAACAGGCAATGTTTTAAAAATTTCACAATTTTTGGAAAAAAAATCGGATATTTTAAAAAAATTTAATAATTGTCAAAAATTATCCAGTTTTTAAAGAATGGACAATTTTTGAAAAAAAATGATGATTTTTAAAAATTTAGCAAATTTTTGAAAAATCTATAATTTTTGTGAATTAAAATTTCTTAAAAAGTTTAACAAATTTTGGAAAATTCAACAATTTTTGAAAATTATGCGATTTTTACAAATTTAATAATTTTTTAAAATTAGCACTATGCAATTTTTAAAAATTAGTCAGTTTTTGAAGAAGAGACAAATTTTTGAAATTTGGCAATTTTTGAAAAATTTAATAAGTAGGTAATTATTGAAAATTTGTCAGTTTATGAGAAATGGGCAATTTTTAGGAGTTTGACAATTTTTTTAAATATGATGATTTTGAAAACACCGCAATTTTTTAAAAATCAATAATTTTTGTGAATTTTATTATTTTAGAAAGTTCAACAATTTTGGAAAATTCGACAATTTTTGAAAATTATGCAATTTTTACAAATTTAATAATTTTTGAAAATGATACAGTTTTTAAAAATTTATTAATTTTTGAAAATTTGTCAGTTTTTAAAGAACAGATAATTTTTAGAAATTTGACAATTTAAAAAAGAAAATGGCAATTCTTAAAAATTTCGCAATTTTTGAAAAGTCAATAATTTTTGTGAATTAAAACTTTTTAAAAAGTTTAACAATTTTGGAAAATTGAACAATTTTTAAAAATTATGCAATTTTTACAAAAGTAATTTTTTTAAATTAGTCAGTTTATGAGGAACAGACAAATTTTTGAAAAAAAAATTGGAAATTTAAAAAAAATATTAATTGTTACATTTGTCAGTTTTTGAGAAATGGAAATTTTTTAGGAATATAATAATTTTTAAAAATATGATGATTTTTGGAAATTCCGCAATTTTTGAAAAATCGTCAATTTTTGTGAATTAAAATTTTTTAGAAAATTCAAAAATTTTGCAATTTAGACAATTCGATAATTTTTTTAATGTGAAAAAAAAAATTACTCTGAATTTCTTCAAAATTCCAACTCTTAAATTAATTGGTGCTTAAATTTCTGACAAATAATACAGTTCCTCAAAAAATTGAATTTTCAATTTATTCCATAAAACAGCCGTCTTCCTCAATGAAAAAGTGACAATGTAATGTATCAACTTTCTGACCTCCCTATATTTCTCCTCTCAGATTCGCCACCGTTCAAATAAGTAAAATTATTTCATTGTGTAAATTACAGCCTATTTTTCTAATACGATCTTAAAATCAGAATTCTCTTTAGAATTCGCTAGAAGTGTTCCACCGCAGGTTAGGTGGCGGTTAAGAAAGTGTTTTGTGTAGTTTCAGTATTCGTCGTACTCTGCATAATTATTTTCGTCGTAAAACTGCTGCAAAACTTATTCGTAACACTTTAGGAGTATGAATACGTACGAATATAACGCGACTTTGCCGTACCCGTAAGTCGTAACACCTTTCAAAGAAACCTATTATTTGAGTTTTACAATAATAAGTATATATAATACGATACTACGTGCCTTAGCTTTCGGGCGGTTTTGGATACGTACATTTATAAGTACCAAGGTACAAAAATGCATAAAAAATATATTACGTCTTATACCTCGAGTATTTATGTACCTCTCTGTCTCTATCTACTACACATGTAGAATACCCACCTACGTACATTGTACTCGTGGATTTTAACGAGAATTTATCGCTTTTGTCGAATACACAATTATACAATGCTCTGGCATCTCGCAAGGTGTTCAAAATTATAGTAATTTTGATTTTGCAAAGTGTCGTATTACGAGTAAATAGATTTTTCATACACGTGTCATTTGTAAGTGTCGTCTTTTTAGCTTTGATGAATACCTACATCGTCGAGGGATTTCTTTGGTTTTGTGTGTAACTCGAAAGAGGGATATTCAAGTGCGAGGAATTTTTGTCACGAGTCTTTCAAGTGGGTACTTCGAGTAAGATGAAGTGAATGCTTACGGTTTTTGAATAAACAATTTAATTTTTTCTCTTTCTCTCTCTCTCTCTCTCTCTTTGGTTGCTTTTTGTTCCTCGTGTTTTTTCTAACAGAGCGTATAATTGAGTTTATTTTTTTTAGGAGTTTGAAGTCAGTAGTGTGGATCGATTTTGGACATTGCTAGTAGGAGGGGGGATTTAGAGTTTATTTTCAGTTCTTCATGAAAAAATTCAAGCCATTAACGAAGAATTTATGAAAATTTAATCAAATACATTTTGATTCACTTTTTCAAATTGACAATTTGGGAAAAAACTTTCAGTTAAAAAAAATTATTATTTTATCCCGTGTCCAATTTTTTTTCAATTTAAAATTATTTTCAACTTGAAAAAAAGGCAGGTAGAAAAATTGAGGAAAAAACTTTTTTCCTAATAGGGCCCGTAAAAGATCGAGTGAGTGTGGTGAAATTAACTACGTCCTGCTACTTGCATCCTTCAATGTTTTTTTGTTAGTTTTTGTTTTTACTTTTGTCTTCACTTTTTTTTTGAATAATAGGTAATTCTTCTTAAAAACTCTTGAACGACAGAATCTTTTCTTTTTAATTCGTTCCAAAAATTAATAAGTTATCTTGGAGAATACCTATCTCAAAAAAATATTTGGATGCCTTTAAAAATTTTTGAAAAAAAAAAACATGAAACTATTATTTAAATTGCACCTTTTTTTTCACTTATTTTTTTAAAATCTTGAAAAAAATTCCTAAACACCTTAGGTAAGTAAATAAGTTTTTTTAAATCAATTTCAAAAAAATTCTTTACAAAAATTACTGACAAAGAATTGACAAAAGTTCTTCTGAAAAAATATATCATTACAAAATAAGATTATTTTAGAAAAAAATTATAGAAAAATTTTTTGCGCAAACTTTTTTAGAAAGATCACACAAACACTTGTAAACAATCTTCTTTTTTTTTTTTTTTTTTTTTTCAAAAAATGATTTAAT
>FIZV01071432.1:0-11922 GCA_900050545.1 Trionymus perrisii | reverse complement strand
TATCTAAATGAATAAAATGATTATTTTTTACTTTTTAGTGCGTTTTTTAGCATAGATTTTTTTGAAGTCGGTTTTGTTTTTTTGTTAAAAATTATTTATTAGGTACTAAACATTTTGTAAGGTAATAGGATGAGAAAGCAAAAACTACAAATGCCTACATCAAAAGGATCGCGTTCGGTTTTCAAAATGGCGGTAAATTTTATGGAATACAATACCCACGTTTTTATCTACGTTTAAAACTAAACCCATGGTGAATTATTTTCCGTCAGAGCGTTAACGTACCTAATACCGCTGTTGCGAAATAGATTTCTGAATTAGATAGTTTTGACAGGCAAGTAGTGGATGATGAATTGAAGCGTTTCGATTTGACCCTAAAGGCATATTACGCAGTACAGGAGGTCGATTTATCTTGAAAATCTCATTTAACTTACAAATGCTCTAACGTTTGACTTATTAAGAGGAAAAAATTGTAAAAAGATGTATAACGTCCTCGTCGCTATGGTAATGAGTCGCTCGAGCATAATAATTGAGTTCTTTCTCTAACATTTTATAAGATAAGTTAATCGAACAGTGGGATCAAAAAGCATGATGCAAGTATGGTAAAGTTGAGCTAAATTCTTAAAACTCGAATCGCCTCATTTTTCATTGAAAAATCATTTTCATAATATTATCCTTCGATTTATATTGCATTTGTGAAATTTATAATGATCCAAAGTATCCATGATCGAATAATTTTGTATTATATTTTCTTTAGATTGGTAACGTCTTGTGCGAAATGCAAACCCCTACGAATGGGCCCGCCTTATTGCCAGATTTCCAAGAAATAGAAGCATTCCGACACTTATCAGCTCAACAACAACACGCACCCACCATAGAGAACAGAAATTTATCATCATCGTCTTACCTACCGTCTTCCCCCTTACACAGGCAGCCGGCCCAATCGAGTATATTTAATTTCGGATTTTCACCGACAAATGATCAATTCCAAGCGCAACTTATTCAACAGTTACAAAATTTAAATAACACGTATCATAATCAGAAATCAAATAATTTGTATCATCAACAAATGAACACCTTGTATCCGCCTGCGCAAACATCTCAAAATGCTGGATCTCCGTCTTTTCGAATGTCTCCTTATTCGGTGTCGCCTGTACCGGGTCAAGGGTCTAACGATTCTCCGGGAAGAGATCGAATAAAAGCGGACGACTCTCATTTAATTAAACCCTTATCGCAGGGTGAAACTATCACCGCTACAGACGGAGATGGACGTGTTCGGGTTATAGTTCCTGTTTGTGAAGAAGATACTCCAGTTCCTCGCTTAGAACCTCCACCTCAGGGTCACAAACGCAGTAAAGAAGCGTCGCCGACAAAATTAGGTAACCGAAGGTTTATATAGGATGTACCATGAAGCGTTTACAATATTTCAACTATAGATAGAATTCGAGTAGACGATCAGAATACGTTATCATGATAAGTTGCCTTTCTCGATTTTGAAGGGGCAATGGATTCAAAAAATTCAATATTGTGTCAATACAATCCATGAAACAAGTGAACTCTTTGAGAGGACCTAAAACAGTTATGTTAAAAATTGGCCTATCTTTCAAAATGAAGGCACTACGGAGCCACAGATTTCGAAAATACCGATTTTTGATGCTTCATAGCACCTTCATTTTCAAAGGTAGGCAAATTCTTCACAGAATTATTGTTTCTCTCAAAAAATTACATCTGCTTCGTGCATTGTTTTGACAGAATTTCTCACTCATATCTCAACGTAATAATTAAGGTAGGCAATACTTTTGACAGCAATTTCTTGTTGCCATAATTCCTTTAATTTCAAAAATAGGCACCCAAAGTAATTACAACTTTTTTTGTGTTTTCAAAGTGCTATACACTGGCCGGGGTCGAAATTTTTTTTTAATGCAGTGTTGCCAACTAATTTTACTTGAAAATACCAAATTTTCAAAACTTATCGCGTTTTAAATTTTCGAGATAGGCAACTTTTCATGATAACGTATTTTGTTTGTTTATTCGGGGTTCAATCTATGGTTAAAATATTGTAAACGTTTCATTTTACACTATGTATTTTGACAAATGTCGAATACCTATTACCTACTATCGCATCGTACACCCATTTTTATTCGTCTTAGTAGCATAACACTTCGATTCATTTTATAGGTAACCAATTAACTTGCGACATGTCTTCCTTGAGGTTGTCTGAAGAAGACAAACGTAACATGCAAAGTGTTTCCAACGGACCCTATATTACCCGATCGACCAGCGAAAAAGTGCCCAACAGAAGTGAAATGATGTTACAAGTTCAAAGAACCGCCTGGGCAAGACATACGACGAAATAGTCGAGTACGAATCGCATCCGTTCAATCTGTTTGTTACCTGTTGGTACGAAATTCCAACGAAGCAACGAAAGTTTAAAAGAAAAATGTGGTATTTGATATTTTGAAATGCTTTTTTCAACGTTTAATTCCATTAAAGGTTTTTTTCTATCGCTAAAAAAATTTCCGACGTAGTTCCAAAAATAGCTAAAAACGTGACGTCAATTTTTCTCGTACGTATTTTTTTTCTTTTTGAAAATCATCTCGACAGTTTATTATATCTATCTGCGATTTTTGTTTTCGACCGAATGGATTTTCTTCTCCCTTTAGGTTCTCTTGCATCCTTCCGCGTTGAGTGTTTTGTTTTTGTCTCGTAATGTGTTCCTTTTATCGTATGCATATTCGAATAACGTTTTAAAACATGTTATTGTCTTTTTTTGTCGTGAATTCATCGTTATTTATTAAAAGAAATTGAATTTCGTTTGGTATGAGTAATTTCGACCAGTTGTTTTGGTTCTTTCGAAATATGTACTCAATTAAAGAACAAAGAAGCTATTTCTTAATCGATTTGTAACTTAAAAATTTTTTAATATCAAATTTTTATTCAACCCTACATATCTTTGAATAAAAATCAAAATAGATGAAATTATTTTTTTAAAATTATGTCTCGTCTTCGAAATTATTTTTAACAAGAAATTTTACGCATCTAACTTCCAAATTCTATCCTCTCCCATTAGGTACCTAATTTCTAATTTCAATAAATTTTTGCTGACCATGTTATTCACGTTTCGTATAAGAAAAGTATTCGAAACGTTAAATTGTTTTTCATGTATGGCTGTGATTGTTTTATTTCTCAATCGGTAGTCGCTTTGAAAAAATTGCTTCCTAGAGAAACGATTATTTTAATTAATTTTTAAAATCTCCCCTCTTTTGAAAAAAATGTTTCAGTTTTAATATTTTCACAGAAGCAGATATCCTAATCTTTTCGTTGCAAGAATACGTATGTTTCAATCAATTTTGGAAGAAAAAAAAACATTTTTTTTTTTTTTTTTTGAAATAAAAAAGTTGGTCAAAAATCATTTTTTTTTCTAGGGAGAAAGAGAAATCTCTAATTTTTGAAGATTTTTTTTTTTTTTTAAGGAAGAAATCAGAGAAAAGGAATCTTTCATTTTTTGGGGTAAAAAAATTTCTCATTTTTCTCAAAGAAAAAAAATCACCCATTTTTTTTTTTGAGAAAAATATTTCTCATTCTTTTTAGAGCAAGCTATTCCTTAAACTTCTCAGGAGAAACGTTTTTAAATCTTTTTCTTTTGAGCAAAAATTTTAAATTGTTCATAGTGTTGAAATTGAAATTTAAAAAAAAAATGGGGAATAAAATCTTAATTTTTTTTTCAACTGAAAAAAAAATGGTACCTACCTAAAGAAATTCTAAGTTTTTTGGAGATTTTTTTTTGAGAGAGAGAGAAACTAACTTATTTCTAAAGAAAAAAATCTTCTATTTTTCCAAGAATTTTTTTCAATTTTGCATGAAGAAAATTCCTTTTATTTTTAGTGAAAAAAAAAACAATTTTTTAGAAAAAAAAAAATCTTAATTTTTCTGGAATAGAAAATATTTTTCTAATTTTTGAAAAAAAATCTCAAAATTTTTAAATTGAAAAAAAAAATTAGAAGAAATTTTTTCTTTGCAAAGTAAAATATCTTCCTTTTTTGAGAAAAAGGAGTCAATTTTTTTGCAAAAAAAATTCAAATTTTTTGGGGAAAAAAAATTCAAATTTTTTGAGAAAAAAAAATCTTACAATTTTTCTGAAATAGAAATATTTTTTAGATTTTTGGAAAAAAATCTCTCAATATTTTTGGTATTAAGATTATTAGTATCTCAATTTTTTTAAGCTCAAAAAAATAGATGAAAAAATTTCAAGCTTCTGGAGAAATAATTGTTTTTTTTTCAACTAAGTATTTTCAGAGAAAGGAATCTCCACATATTTTTTTAAAGAAAATTTTCAATTTTTTTAAAGGTAAAATTATTTTAATTAGTTGAGAAAAAAATCTACTCATTTCATTTTTGCTTAAAAAATATTAGTTTTTGAAGCTCTGTTGCAGCGTCTTCATTTGTAAAGATAGGTACCTCGTATAGGTACATGAATACTTTTGTTATTTGCACTATTTTACGCTAAAATCTCAAAAAAAAATCTACTTTCCGAGCACACTGTATAATGAAAACATTTGTACGACGACGAATAATTTTTAAACGCAAGTAATTGCATTAGGCAAAGTAGAAGGCCAAGTGAGAAAAAAAGTTGAAAATTTTTTTTCCTTTGCAATGCATAGTAAAATAATCTGGGAAGAAAAACTTTTTATTATAAATTTATTCCATCGTAGTTTTCGCTTGGTTAAACTTTAATAAGTTTTCAATTTGATGATTTATAAAAAATTTAGATATACCTAACACCGAACAAAACCAGCAATGTCATAAAAAATGAGTCCATTTTTTTGTATATTAAATAATACTTAGGTAACGTACCTAAAAATTTTTCACGTTGGTTGGTCGAATTAGAAAATGTATGCTCAACTGGATCGTTTGTTTAGCCTGTTTCCAAGCGTTTGATAGTACGTATGTGTATACTTAATGAACAATTTGTTGAACAATTTGTATTCTTTTTTTGTATTTTAAAAATGACTGATTTAATGTTATTTATTAAGTCATACATACAGGTATTTTGTTATAAGTGTTATGCTATAGGAATAAATTCATTTTTTAAAATAAGTATCGCTCATTATTTCAGAATTCAGTATGATACCGGATGTGGATATTTTCAAACAAGTTAATGTACTCGTACTGTACAGTACGAATTAATCTGCAATGTAATGGGCGTAGTTGTTGCTTCATTATTTTAGATAAATGCTATCGAGGATTGGGATACTTATCAAATATTCAGGACGTAGTGGATGCTTGGATAATATTATACGAAATATTTGGTGATGGTTTTGTTTTGTACGAATTTCGTACGATATATGGGCTCGTTATAGAACGGCTCGGTTAAGAATTTCATAATAATAGTGAAAAATTTAATAACGTTTATTTATCGGGGTTTTAATGACGAGAATCATTCATCTAACTCCGTTTCAATGTTTCATACCCGCGCATATTGCGGTTGAATTTTTGAATATTTTGAATATCTGCGTTTAGCCTCTAGCGCACGTATTCCTCTTCATTCCCCAAGGCGACGGATACGGGATATTACTGGTGAAGGATTTACAATATGCACTGTGTTATTTATCAGCACCGATTCAATCCGCTCTTGAGAAATTTCTAAAATAATCAATGTGTGTTACAGCTGAGTCCGAATTCTAAAGTAGCTCGTTGGTTCGAAGCACTCAATCCGGGAGCTTTATCTCGACCAGAAAGTGGATTCGTCGATTACGGTGACACGGACGTCAGTCGAGAATCATTACTTCGAGTGCCAAGTCGCAAGAAAAAGTTACCTTTGCGACTCAAGTTACGAAGAGCTACCACCTTTTAGAACGGAATACGTACTCGATGGGGTTTGTCATTTCCTTCTTTATTCTCCCGATGTCTGGTCGGCAGCCGAGGTCTTAGATATATATATATGATTTACTTCGCGAGCCAGCATAACGGGCGGACTCTTTTCAATTGACTCGTTATCATTTTCTAAAACTAGCTAAAATGGTTTTGTCAAATGGTAATGTATTTCTTTGCTACGAGTACGCGTGAATGCCTCAGGTACGAGAGAAGTAATTTCCAAACTAATATGAATTTAAAATTGTTAAAGTTTTGGTAAACAAAAAAGTCGCTCTCCATTTAATCAAACAGCCTCGGCAACCTTTATGCGAATATGTAATAATAATAAGGAAATGTTTCATTTCGAGGAGCTTATCGCTGAAATTATGCGGTAAAAGTTAGGTATTCATTTTTAAAGGGGAACCATTAAGCTTCATAGTTACATTTGAAATAACTAACTACGTAGTAAGTACATCAAAGGTGATAAAATAAATGAACTTTTTAATTAAAATTTCTCCAGTCTTGTTTCGAAATTAATGCTTTTGCAATTCATACGTACGTTCACTCGTACTTGATCTTCCAACAGAAAGTTGATTTTTTTTTTAGAACTGAAACCGCAAAAAATCGAATTTTACATAATTATTATTGAAGAACTTGAAATGAAAAAATCAAAATCGAAGTTTCTATTTTGATTTCAAAAGAAAGTTTAAAACGTTTTATGATTTTTTTTTTGAAAATTTTCGAATACCTACTAAAATAGGTATTTTCCGAACCTACCAAAAACATTAAATAAGTACCTACATAATATAAATGACACTTCACGTGCATTTGTTTCAAAAATTGTACGTAGGTAGCAGGTGCTATAAAACAAAAAATGAACTCAGCAAAATTTAAGATGACTGCGTTTTTTTAAAAACTTAACTTCTTCAATTATTATTCGAGCTTTAAATATAGAACAAATAGAAAGCAGTGGGTTGGTGACCTATTAGGTGAGTTTTCATTTGGGGGGGGGGGTTGATAGAAATTTTACTAATAACAAAAAGGGCTTAACAAATGTACCTCAGAAAAAAAATAGATTAATATTTTCTTAGTAAAGGAGGTTTGATTTAAAAATAATATAACTATTTTTTAGATTGGATGATTTTTTCATAAGATTGAGGGAGGAGGGAGCTGGTAGAAATTTCACAAATTCCGAAAAAGTATGAACAAAAACTTACTAAACAAGTGGACTAATTTTTATTTTTTAGTGAAGACAGGTTGATTTGAAAATATCTTCCTAATATTTGCTGGAAAAAAAATCTGTGAGGAAAAATTTTTTAGATTAAAAAAATATCTCTTTAAAAAAAGAATGGAAAAATTATTCATCTTTAATTTTTTTTAAAAAGTTGACTTTAGTTTTTTTTCGAAATAGATACATAATTTTTTCAAAAGTGTAAAAATTGATATAAAAATCTTAAAATTTTTTTTGGATAAAACAAACTTTAAACATTTTAAATAAAACTACTACCTAAGTACATAAATAAACTGCTGAAAAAATGTATACCAAATATTGTGCATTAGGTAGTCCGATAAATTGAAAAAAAATTTAATTGAGAAAGTGTACCTTCCAAACTTTTTCTTCCTCACCTTCAACTATTGTTTTCAGATTTTTAAAATAAAATTAAACCAGTTCTCCGAGCATTTTAGGTTGAACATAACATCATTTCTTATTGTTTTTTTTTTTTTTTTTTTTTTTTTTTACTTAATTTTTTACACAAAAAAAAAAAAATTTAAATTAAAAAAAAAACTTTTTTTTTTTTTTTTTTTTTTTTTTTTTTTTTTTTTTAACTACATATCTTACACAAAAAAAAATAAATTTAAATTAATTTTTTGGCGGGGGGTAAGAAAAATATGAAAACTTTTAAATGAACGCATTTTTCAAAATTTGGCAACTTAATTTTTACGTTTTTCTATACTTTGTCACACAAAAAAATTTTTAGTTGAAAATTGAATTTTGCAGAGGTTCGAAATATACCTACAGAATTTTAAAAATTAATGCACCTTCTAACAAAGTTGCACGAAATGACCCCCCTTCCACCCCATAAGAAGTTGCTAATCTAAACCTTGAAAATAACTCAATTATTCCAAATTCACCATTACCTAGCGAACTGGGCGTAAAAATTCTGGAAATTATACACCCCCAGTATATTAAAATCTTTTTTTAATGTAGATATTTTAAAAAAATTGACTTTGATTTTTTCAATATTTTTTTTCGAACCATATCGAGCATAAAAAAATCAAGTCTAAAATTTAATTTTTAGCAAGAGTTCAAAAAAAATTCAAATCAATGCATTTTCAAAAAATTTATAATTTTAAAAATTAGTGGTAAAAAAAAAAAAAAATCTTACTTTTTGAACCTTTTTAAAAATTTGCTTTTCATTTAGTTTTTTTTCTAGGTCGCTTATGTTCAAAAACAGTAAAAAAAAGTAATGAATAAAATATAATAAAACTAATTTTAGAAAAAAGGTATCTAGACCTACATAACTAATGTCATGTCACTAGTAGAAATTATTTTCGTATAATTGGATTAACTTTAACAATTCTGTATTATCCAAAAAAAATTTGAATACAATTTAAAAAAAAAACTGAAGTTGAAAAATTTGGGAAAATGCATTATCAATATATATATATTTCCTTTTGAATATTTTCTTAATTTTCAAACCCTCGGCAAAAATTTAATTTTCAATTTGATATTTTTTTTGGCGTGATCAAAATTTGAAAAAATTCAAGACCATAACTGAAAAATTCATTAATTTTTAAAATTCCATATATTTCGAACCTCTGCGGAAAAAATAATATTTCTATCTTGGGCTCCAAATTTTTTTGCGTGCCAGTATTTTTTTTTTTTTTTTTAAGTAAAAAAAGTAATGAGTTGATGACTAAAATTTTTAGGAAAAGAAAATATCCCATCGATAGAACGCCATACTTACTATAAAAATTTCGTATTTTCCAAACCCCTGCCAAAAATTAATCCTTCAACTGGAATTCTTAATTTTTGAGTGGAAATGTTTGGAATTTCATTTGCTTTCAATATTTAATTGCGATTCTGCAAGTTTATTTTAAAATGATTTTTTTCAGAAACAAAGTGTTCAACGTAAAATCCTTGTGGAACATTGAGGTTCGGTCGGGTGGGGGGGGGATAAATTCATTTTAATAATCTTAAAAAATTCTTCATGGAAACGTTTATCAACCCACATAAACTCCGATTGAGCTGAAATTTGACTCACTGAAATTGCATGACATCAGAACCAAATTTTGAACTGGTGAAGTTGATTTTTCGATTTTTGGTGAATTTTTGAAAATGGCGGAAATAGGCCATTGGTTCATATTGATTTTTTACAATGATGGAAAATTTTGAGATAAAATTGTATTTTTTTAAAAAAGATGATATACCAATGGACTGTTTTCGTCATTTTCAAAAATTGACCGAAAATCGAAAAATCAACTTCCAACAGTTTCAAGTTAGGTTCTAAGGCCTTGGTTACATGCTCGTTCTGTGAGCCACAGCTGAATCTGGTTTGAGCAGTTGACAACATTTCCTTTTGAAAATAGTTTTAGATGATGAATAAATCTAAGGGGCAAATACCCAAAATTTTAAAAATTTCAAAAATAAGGACATCTTATAGTTCGTGTTATACAATTGATTTATACCAATTTTTTTCCTAGAGTAAAAATGCAAGGGGGTCCGGACCCTCGACCCCCAATTTTGCACGCCTAATTTTCTTCCATAGAATAAGATTCGAAATCTTTTAACAATCATCGAAATTGCGATAGGGGTTGAGAAGAAAAAATTTTTTATTTTCTGTATAATAAGTTGCCTAACCAGTTTGCCGTAAATATTTCTCCAATGGTGTTCAACGTTTATACGTCGAGTAGATGTAGCGACCATTTCATGTTACCACCGCTATACCTTTGTGAGAGAGTGTTCATTTTATAAACTTCGGCCGAAATTATTTTATCGCGTACGTCTACGTACCTATAGATTTATATAAGAATGATGCTTTCATTTTTATTAATAGTTTAGGTATACCTATGTAATTTGTAAATCGTACAATTACGTAATTGACTACTTATTGGTTTAAGTATTATGTCAATTATAGGAATAAAATTAAGGTTTTTACTCCTCTTCACGATTACATTTTTATTTTTTTAAAATGCCTATAATCGTCGAAGTTTTATGTATTTATATTTTTTTATTTTTTTTATACGTATAATAATTGTAAAAGCCATCGAGAATAAAATATTTTTTACGTAATTACTTTTTATTAGGGTATTTCCGGTGTTGAAATTGTAATGAATTGATATATCCATACGCGTGAAAAACGTATATCTAAAAAGACAAATGGAAATTGTTACTAAAATCAATTACTTAAATAAAATTAATGGTTTTAATAAATGTTTCGTTATGGTACATCGGGCGTGGCTATGTTTCGCAGAAGCACAAAATTAGCTACCTTACCTGTTGAAAGTATCGTATCGAATCATGTGTAGGTAGGTAATCTAGTACTTCGCACGTCGTTGAATTTTGCGTGGAATAAGTACATATATTTCATCTCGTAGCGTTATCAAATCAAATTCCAAACGTGTGAACGAGGAAAATACGAGATGAAAGCGTACAATTTTGATGTAAAGTCAAATTTATTCATTTCACGAATGATTTTTCAAACATCACGAAGCAATTTGAAAGTTCTTCGCATTCGCTTTAATTCGTGATGTCGAGGGATCTTCGCGCGCTTATTCGTACAAAATACGGTACATCCTGTGCAATTAAATATCCATTTTCGTCTCTTAATGATCCGGCTCTTTATCGATGAAACAGAGAAAAAAGCCAAAAGGAGTACACTTACTCGATGACCTAAATTCGACAAAGTCGGTGGCCTTATTATTGCGACGAATTGTTTCTCAAAGGAAAGTTTTTATTACGGGGTAAAACGGTGGCTAGAGTTTAAAATACGATAAAACTAAATATGCAGCTTTTATCTGGCAAATTAAAAAAATGGATCCTAGTTTCAGAAAAAAAATTCCAGTAGTGAAATTATCCTCTATGTATTCGTATAGGCTGCGCCCATCATAATTCTGTGTGCATGTTCGTGATATGTTGATCACCCCGTCGGCGTGTAGCTTTATACCTATTTTCATTTTAGTAGCAGTACTTTATCATTCGCACGCCATCATTATTCAACAGGGATGATATATCAGTATTTTAATCAAACGAATTATCATCTCATTTTTCAGTCAAATTTACCCACAAATGTAGCTTTAAACGTGCTCTACTCCACACTCGAATATCAAAAGTATACCTATCGTGTGTGGAATATATTTTCAACATTTTATTCGTTCGCAGTAACCGCGTTTACATACACGTGCCGCTATGGAGGTACCTATGATAACTGGAATTTTACGAAAATCTCCAGAAATGACTAGATCATCGGCTATGCAGCTGAATCACGACGAGGTGAGTTCAATCCAGTTTTTTGCAAAGCTTCGGATTTGTTTCCCTGCAGTCCGGATGTACCCACCTATACCAGCATCTTTCTTACAAGGGAACCTTTTGTACTTGACGGCTCGCAATCGAACAAAACTTGGATATTCGGAAAGAGCATGTCCGAAAACCCCCAGGACCACAATTTTAGCAGCTCAATTTCATTTTTTGATTTTTGGCGAATTCTTAAATATTCAACACTAGCTTTTTTCCAACAAAACTGTGAATTTTTCGGAAAAAATTAATTGTTGGCCAAAATTACTGAAAATTGGTGATCCGAATTTCGCAATTTCCACCCTTTCTGGAGCCTCCAGCGAGATATCGGTTTTCTCCAGTAACTCTTTTGTGTCATGTCATGTCATGTCATGGGCGCCCACAGAGAATAGCGGAGGTAGCACAAACTTTCCGTTTTTTTTTTTCTTTTTGTTTTCGAAATCTGAAAAGATTGGAACTTTTTTAAAAATTTAAATTTGCAAAAACTTTAAAAAATTCCAAAACATTGAATTTTTGAAAAAATTAAAATTCTTAAAAAAAAAAAAATCATAAAAATT
>FIZV01071428.1:0-12801 GCA_900050545.1 Trionymus perrisii | reverse complement strand
TATAGTTAGAGGGCCCCTCTATGGCTCATTTTGACGGGAATTTAATGTAGTTTCCGAATATGGGTCTAACTCGATTTCGATCCTTCCGACAAAGTTGACCCTTTTCTTATGGAATGCCACAGATACAGATATTCATTGTTGGTAATGTACTCGTAAAAAATACGCAATCACTTTCACGTACACTTCTGGTAATTATTCGTTACTGTTATTAAATAATTTTAGCGTAGTCGTAGCATGTAATTCGACTGAATTAGGAGTGAATTGAATGTAACACGAGCACATGGTACACTCAACAAGTGATAACAAAATATTTTTAAATAATGTCGGTTTGATAAAAACTTCAAAGCCCTCACTCCTCAACATCCGCAATCCTCAATGCTCAAATGCTCAGTATCATCCTCATTTATCCTCAAGGAAATAGGAATAATTAAAAAAAAATTGTTTAGCTCCAGCCTCCAATCGAGTAGTTCTTATTATTGAATGAATAATCTTTAATTTTTGTAGTTTTTAAATAGTTTTGTAAACTTGAAGAGAAAAATGAAAAAAAAAATGAAATTACATAATAGCGAACCTACAAGTAAAATGAGAAAGCTCGAAACAACTTCAGAACAAACTATCCAGCTTTTCACTAACGTCATTAGTTTTGCCGCTCATTCATTTGCAGGCGTTCTCAAAATTCGCAATAACATTCTGTTTCTCATCTGATTCACGATGTAAACAGATAACAATGAGAGTTGGCGAAAAATTTATCAATGGAAAGCGGTAGCAAAAAAGTTCACGGAGTTGCGCGTTTGTGCAAATTCATTATTCCGCTCTGTCTTATTTTTATTGATTACTTTTCCAACCTTGAAATTTGGTTCGTATTGTGGGCTGAAAACACCAATGAGAAGTACTCAAGTTTTTAAGAATGAAAAATTTTTTGAACAAACGTAATCGTATACATATTGCGTGTTATCTCGAATATTAATTTTTTGTCATGAGTAATAGTAAACAAAACGACTCGGTTTCCCTTATTATCAATAGATTTGAAGAACAAGTGAGTACTTACTGTACAATTATGTGAAATTTTTTACTACTGTAACAGAAACAATTAGGTCGCGTCCTAATTTCCGTGTTCACAGGTGGCTGGGCTACCTGGGCATTTTTGCCATTTCTTATAAAGTATAGAATTTAACTGTTTTTCAATTTTGTAGCTACCATTTCGATGTGGAATACAAACCTCCCACGCGAAAATCAACGCCGAACATATACAAGCATGGTTGGTGAAAATAAGCAAATACAGATTTTCGCTCATTTTCCCCGGTCTTATCAAGATATTAACTCGAGTCAACGAATCGGTTGGTAATTTTCGAGATTCATTTTGATACATTAGGAAGCAGTCGATTTCATTCAATTGTTATTTTCAGACTGCCGTTCGTCCTCCTGGATCAGATGTAGAGAAACATTACCAAGAATCTCAGTTAATTATTTTAGATACATTAGAAAAATGTTTAGCTAATCAACCGAAAGACATGACAAGACTGGATGAGGCTCTCAATGTAAAATCTCTCTTGAGAGAAATTTGCCAATTTATAGGTAAACACGTGTGTACAAAAAAATATTGTTTTAAAACAGGTGAAATTCTCACAAGAATATGTTTCAGTTTTGGATACGTCCACTGAGAGCCAGAATAATATTCGTTTAAAGGCTGTTGCATCAAAAGTATTACATACCGTTTCGTTGAATTTTTTTAACGTGGTTTTTAATCGTATTTCCGGAAGGTAAATACGTAATTTTATTAATTTGTATTTTTCTTTCAATGAATCACATCGCTGTGTTATTTTTGTAGACTGGAAGAATTAAGTGTTAGTACTGAAGAAAAAGAAAATCAAGACTATGGAGACATAGAATTAATTCAACATATTAGTATCGATATTAATAGATTAATCAAATTACTTAACGGTACGCCGTTGTTCTCACTTATCGGTTTTTTTTTTAAATTTCTATACCTTGATTAATCTTGCGATGAATTATACTTGCAGAAGTTATTTCAAAATTCAAGTTACTAAAAAAATCCGCGCATGGACCTTTGATCAATAGTTTAGAAGTGGCTGTTTGGAATTGGATGAATGCTCATCCCGATGAATTTGGAGAAATTCAAGTAAGCACGTTGACCAATAGTAAGATATTTACGTTCAAAATAATTACAAATTTTATTACGCGTATTTAGAAAATGCCCAACGAAGACCTGGCACGTTACTGCGAAACACTTTTCGATATATTAGATACACATGCTGATTCTAAAAAAGGCAGACCTTCGGTATGGTCGTTGCAACTATTAATGCTGGTCTTATCTCCTGTAAGTATTCGCTCTTCAGGTTATTTTACATGATCGAATATTTTGATTTTAATTATAATATCGAATTTTCAGAAAGTTCTCGAACAAATCGTAAATGCTGACTCAGGTGCTCCTTGCTCTCCGAGACACAGTCGTAAAAAACAATTCGTCGATACTCTTAAACGTAACATTAATATCCACGGTACCGGAAAGCACCATGTGGAAACTTCAGCCATAGCTTTAGTGAAATTATGCAAAGCTTCGACTTATATAAATATGCAACATTCCAACAATATTGTATTCACTTTAGTGCAAACCGTTGTTAACGACTTGAAGGTAATTTTGGTCAACTAATTAAGACTCCTTAAAAAAAAAATATATATATCAATCATAAAATATCTGTTTTTGCAGTCGTTGATGTTTAATGTGAACAAACCGTTCTCTCGAGGACAAATTTACGCATATCATGACATCGATATTATGACTGAATGTTTCGTATCGTGCTTTAGACTCAAACCTCACAATACAGATGCGTTAAAAGTATGCTTAAGTCCGTCTTCTCCTCCGATGTACCATTACGTTTTAGTTTCAGCTCTATACAGGTATAAAATTTTTATATTTTAATAAAATCATAATTCTTGAATAGTCAAAATAGGTATTTACATCGTATTATTTTGTTTAAAGGATTATTATGGAAAAAAGATTAGCATGGTGGCCCAAGATAGATTTATTTTACAACAAATCATCCGAACTCAGATCTATGTTCACCGACACTCTGAATAAAGTTACTCATGGATTTATTACTCATACTCCTCTGCGCATGATCCAATCATTAACCTTAAAAAGTAAAGATTCGGCTTGTAAATTCAAAGATCGAGGCGAAGAGGTTCCAAGTCACAAAGCTCTACTGTTAATGATGGTCAGATTAATACACGCAGATCCTATGTTAATGCTCAATGTAAGTGACTCAGTTAAATCGACCAAAGGAAAGTTCAAAATAATCGAAATATTTTTCAAATTTAGAATCAAGGAAAAGCCGGCCATGAAATCCAAAGCTCTACTTTAGAATTAATCAATGGTCTGGTAAGCTTGGTACCTCAGACAAACATGATCGATGTAGCCCAAGAAGCCATGGAAGCTTTACTCGTCCTACATCAGCCTGAAAAAATCGAAATGTGGAATCCAGAAGCACCTATTAATACGTTCTGGGACGTTAGGTAAATTTTTAAACGTATCAAAATCACGTTTTTTTGAAAAATACTAAATTATCTTGTTTGTAGTTCCCAGGTGTTATTTTCCATTTCGCAAAAAATGATCCAGCATCAGATAGTTAATTATACGGATATTTTAAAATGGTTGAAGCAAATATTGATTTGCAGAAACGAATTTTTATCTAGGCACAAAGAGTATGCAAATGTTGGAACACATATACCGATTTGTAAACAGGCACATATTAAATTAGAGGTAAATTTTCATTTCAACCTATGATATAATTTTATTTCAAAGATTTTCAATTGACATTTGCTTTATAAGGTGGTCTTCCTCATGTATTTATGGAGCACGAATATCGAAGCTGTGTACACGTCGATGTCGTGTTTTAGTTTACAATGTGAAGAGGCTGATATTCGATGCAGTTCAGATGAAATTACAGTTCATAGCTTGTTACCTAATTATGCGGTTTATCAAGAGCTAGCTCAGGCTGCTTCTATGTTTAATTCAGGTATTAAGATTTATTTAAATTTTACCTCAAGTCGTAAGTAACTTGAACCATTTACTCGCATAAAAAATTATTTATTTATGCTATAAAATTCATATTTCTTCTTATAATCGTTTTGTTCACAAAATTTAATTTTTCAGGACGTGCTCTCTTACAAAAACGTATCATGGCTATTCTTAGAAAGTTGGAACACTGCGTTAACGGAGTTCAACCGGTAAAAGCCCATTTTCACTAGCTTTCAGTTTATTTTCAATTTTTCAACCACGTTTCACCTATAACAGGCCTGGGAAGAGACCTTCCGCAATTGGGACGTGTCTACGAAATGTATATCAGCGTTTTCAAAAACAAAGACCGAAGATTTACCTCTTGAAGCGTGTCATCGATCATTGGCCAAACGAAGAGCATCGCAGCAAAGCTCTGAACAAGATGTCGACGTAAAAAATAATTGTTATCGATTTATTTTGTACGAATACTGTGCTTTAATTAATTTTTGGTCAATTGTTTGTGTGCAGGATCAAATTAACGAGTGGGCTAATATGACCGGATTTTTACTGTCTGTTGGTGGGGTCCTTTTACAGAATAAATCAGCCCTGAAAAATTCTACTTCTGAATTGGAATTCAAAAAGACTTTTACACTGCCTGGATCTTCTCAGGAAGTTCAATATTGCCCCGTTACTCAGTTCGTATCCCTTATGTTTTTTTTTTCAAATTGAAAAATTGATTAATAATATTGATTTTTTTTTTTTACAGATTTATTAACCAGTTACTCAAATTACTTTTATGTTCGGGTGAAAAATACGGATTACTGATACAAAAACATATAAAAGAGCTCGTTGGAAACGAAATGAATCCGTCCCTTTATCCAATTTTATTCGATCAAATTAAAGCAGTCGTTGAGAAATTTTTCGATCAACATGGTCAAGCCTTAATTGATCCTGGTAATACTCAATTCATCGAACATGTCGTCTACATTATGAAGATGGTTTTGGAAAAGAAAGTCGACGAACCGTTTGAGAACTTCGGCGTTACCAGCATCGAAGGAATGATTTTAACCATCGTTAGGTAATTATTTATCGTGGCTTGGGTGTAGTTTGATTTTTTTTTTGAAAAGTTGGGAGAGGGGAAGGGGTTATTAAATGTAAGAATAACTTCATTCCCAAAAAAAAAAAATGGGAATTTTTTCACTCCAAAAATTACTTTAAAAAATTGAAAGTTTTTTCCAAGGAAATCAAGACAAAAAAAATTCTCCAAAATAATTGCGGAATTTTTAAAAAGTTATTCAAAAAATTGAGATAAAAATGGAGATTTTTTCTCAAAAATTTCAGAATTTTTTTTACGTTGACTTCAAGTAATTATTGAGATATTTTTTATTCCAAGAAAATTCAGAATCCTCCTCTCTCCCTCAACAGATATTCAATTCTTCCATTTTTGGAATGTTCTCGAGTGTTGTTCATTTCACTTATTGTGAAATTTTGCGTATAGCTCGAGCAAGTTTTCGGTCATGAATTTTAGTTTTTTTGTATAAACAATGAAATTTATTTTTCCAGATACGTTCGTTATTTAGATCTATCTGTGAATACGATCCATTTGAAAACAAAAATTTGTCAGTTGGTGGATGTGATCATGAAACGTAGGGATGATTTGTCATTCCGGCAAGAGATCAAATTCCGTAATAAAATGGTCGAATATTTATCCGACTGGATTATGGGAGTTTCTCGTCAAGTATCTCCTCCGTCGACCGTTGATGTATCAACAGTTACCAGGTATACAATTTATCCCGAAATTAGTCACTTTTAGAGAGACCAAGTATTTAAACAAAAATGTGTATTTTGTAGTAGGGATTTGGATCAAGCTTGCATGGAAGCTGTGGCCGGATTATTGAGTGGACTTCCGTTGCAGCCTGAGGAATCTGATAGGGGTGATTTGAACGAAGCTAAAAGCCAACTGTTCCTCAAGTAAACTCATTGAACTAATTTTAGGAGTACTTACTCGAAAAATATTTCCGATCGTAATGAGAATAATTTACAGATATTTCACATTATTTATGAATTTATTAAACGATTGCGCGGACGCTAGTCAACGTTTAGAGAAGAATTCATCGTGGCAAGAGAACGAAGCTAATAAACTAAACGCTTTGAGAAGTGCAATCATTCAGGCTATTTCTAATTTACTTTCGGCCAATATAGATAGCGGTCTAATGCATTCCATTGGTCAGTGATAGGACATGACTACGATTACGTAAACCTTTTTATTGTTTATTTTATCTATGTTTTTCTTTCTTCAGTGGCTACTCATCACGTTGCTGAACCTTATACAAAACGAGATATCATGATATCGGAGAATCTAATGGCCTTATCACCTTTCGTACCGACTGATTTCAGTTACAGTAAAGATACTCAAAATAGAGCCGCGTTTATGGAAGTTTTGACTAAAATATTACAGCAAGGTGCCGAATTCAATATGTTGGCCGATTCCGTATTAGCGGATCGTTACGAACAGCTCGTACAACTTATTACGATGATTAGCGATAAAGGCGAATTACCTATTGCGATGGCTTTAGCCAACGTAGTTACTACCTCACAAATGGTGAGTCGATTCGGAAACCTATTTAAACAAAGTGAAATTTTAACGTGTTGAATTTATTTTTTTCATTTTTAGGACGAATTAGCTCGTGTTTTCGTGACTATTTTCGAAGCAAAACATTTACTTTCGCCTTTGTTGTGGAATATGTTCTATCGAGAGGTCGAAGTTTCGGATTGTATGCAAACTCTGTTTCGTGGAAACTCCCTGGGATCAAAAATAATGGCTTTTTGTTTCAAAATTTACGGAGCTAGTTATCTTCAGAATTTGCTAGCTCCGTTGATACAGCCATTAATCGACGGAGAAGTGAAAAGTTTCGAGATTGATCCAGCCAGGTGAATATTTTGGTTTCTTCGGATCGTCTTGTCTTCCTCTTTGCCCTAAAGCATCAATTTATTAATTTCAGGATGAACCCTAATGAGGACATCGAAGAAAACAGAGTAAACTTGACAACATTGACTCAAACAGTGTTCGACGCGATTGTATCCTCAGGACCTTCATTTCCTTCTCAATTACGCAGCATGTGCCATTGCTTATATCAAGTACTCAGCAAACGTTTCCCTCAAGTACCTCATAGTAACGTGAGCAGCGTAGGAACGGTGATCTTTCTCAGATTTATCAACCCGGCCATTGGTAATTCTCGATTCGATGGGTTTTATGAATACTTAAATAATTCACTGTATTTATGGATTGCTTCTAATTAATATCTACAGTATCTCCTCAAGAATCTGGGATCGTCAACGTGACTGTACCAACGCACGTCAAACGTGGTCTCATGCTTATGTCAAAAATTCTACAAAACATCGCCAATCACGTCGAATTCAGTAAAGAACAACATATGATACCTTTCAACGATTTTCTCCGGCATAATTTCGAAGCTGGCAGAAGGTAAATAGATCTATAAATCATTTACTCGATATTATTTCATAGTATCATCAATACTGATTCCGTTTGCTTCAGATTTTTCATAAAAATAGCATCAGATTGCGAAACCGAAGACCAAACTCCACATTCTATGTCGTTCGTGAGCGACGTAAACGTCCACGCACTACACAGACTTCTGCACCATCATCAGGAAAAAATCGGCGAATATTTATCCAGCAGTAGGGACCAAAAAGCCGTCGGACGAAGACCATTCGATAAACTGGCCACTCTCCTGGCGTATTTGGGACCGCCGGAACATAAATTTCCCGAATTGCAGTAAGTTGGTGAACTGGGGAGAAGGGAACGAGACGAACAGGTGATTAATTCGAGCAGTAATGACATTTCGCGCAGATGGAGTTCGTTAGATTTGCCCGGTTTCGAGGGCACTATTGGACAACCTTGGCTGGCCGCTGATGAATACAAGAGTATCAAAAATATGAATATTTTTTACCAGTATGGCAATTCGAAAAATAACAACCCGGTTTTTTATTACATCGCGAGAAGGTTCAAGTACGTTTTATAAAATATATTTAAAAAAATCAGAGTTTAAGTACGATTCAAAACGTAGTGATTTTCATATGCCTTCTAGACACGAAGAAGTCAGCAATGAGAAGTTCATGATGTATGTGATTCAAACCTTGGCTCCGTATCAGCATGTTCCATGGGAGTTGTTTATCGATTTCACTCATACTGGAACCGAGAATAGATTTAGGTGAAGGTTTCTCTTTTAAAAAATAGTCAAGTATTGAGGAATCAAAATTTAATGGAATTGATTTAAATGTAGGACTTCCTATCTGAAGAATTGGATGTGTTGTCGAGGTGTAAATCGGAAGAATTTGGTATTTGCTTATGTGTATAATTGCAACGGATGGGTACGAGAGTATTCGAAATTCCACGAGAGTATTTTAGCTCCGATTAAAGTAAATATCCTTCAACTAGAAAATTTTTTTCTCCACCTGGTGTTTCTGGCAATGTAATTTAATATTTTAAATTTTGCTCCAGTATTATCGAAATATCGTATTTATGGAATCAATCGCTAAAATTGGAGAATACATAGCCGTAGATCAGCAAAAATTACCCGGAGCTACCTCAGCTCTCGAGGAAGATTTGAAAGTATTCAACGGTGCATTGAAATTGTCACATAAAGATACCAAAGTCGCCATAAAAGTAAATTCATCCTTCAAATGGCGTTTAAAATATAAAATGAGTCCAAATACGACTTCTAATGAAATTCATTATTCTTCCAGGTCGGCCCTTCTACGCTACAAATAACACATTTAGAAAAAACCAAGGTACTTTCACACTCGGTGCTATTAAACGATGTATATTATGCTGCTGAAATCGAAGAAGTATGCTTAGTCGACGACAATCAATTCACCGTCACCATAGTCAATGATTCGGCTCCATTGTCATTTATCCATAACGATTGCGACGTCATCGTACAATCAATTATTCATATCAGAAATCGTTGGGAGTTGTCTCAGCCTGTAAGTTTTGTAGTCCAGTAAAAAATGCAACTTTTTTGTAGCGATATTATCGAGTGAACGAATTCTTTCAGGAATCAGTCAACGTGCATCATAAAATCAGACCAAAAGACGTACCGGGAACGTTACTGAATATGGCGTTGCTAAATTTAGGTTCGTCCGATCCTAATCTTAGGTCTGCAGCATACAATCAATTGTGTGCACTGACAGCTAAATTTGATCTCAAGATTGAAGGCAGGCTTTTGGAAACATCAGGTGAATTTTTTTTATTTGTGTAATTATTTCGGTCGTAAATTAATTCGCAATTTTAATACGAATTATGATTTTGCAAAGGATTGTGCATTCCGTCCAATAATACCATATTTATCAAATCGGTCAGCGAGACTTTGGCTACGAACGAGACCAGATTAACGTTGGAATTTCTCGACGAGTGCATTCAGAGCTTCCAGCTGTCGAATATTGAAATGAAACATTTATGTTTGGAGTATATGACGCCTTGGTTGATGAACCTAGTGAAGTGAGTTCAGTTTTTGAAGATGGTCTTATATATTTTTTCAAGGATGAAATTCTGTAAAAGAAAATTGAAAAAAAAATCTCACAAGCACTGTTTTTTAAAAAGTTGTAAAATTTTCTAGTCTTTTCAATTTTTTTTTTTTTTGAAAATACGAAGGTAACAACTTTTTCTGATAAATTATTTTTGAAAAAAAAAATCATTAAAAGGATTTATTTGTGTATTTTAAAAAAATGGAGAAAATTAAATACTCGTATTATAGATTTTTATAGATTTTTTTTGTAATCGTTTGAAAAAAATCGTGTCGAAATAATTAATACCTACTCGGATAAAATTAAGAAAAAAATCCCTATTTTTTAAAAATTTTCCTTAAAAAAAAAATCGAAAAAAGTGTTTTGGAGCAAGTAGGTAGGTAGGTACAGGTAGGTGTACCTAATGATTAAAAAAAAAATTGAAAAAATTCTCCGAGTTGAAAAAAAAAATTTGTACCGATTTTTTTTCAAAATAATTTTTTAAGCCTGTTTTAAATTAGCGCAAATCTGTTTATTATTTTACCTATTTTATTTTTGGAAGAAATTTTTCCAGACAAAATAAATGTGGGATATATCAGAAAAATTTTCCTTTTTTGCCAAACTTAATCATTATTTAAAACTTTTTTCGCGTATTTAGTCATAGTCATTATTTGCCATTAAATTCAAAGTAAAGTCATTTTCTGCTCTGAAAAAAATAATTAAACACAGTTTAAAACAATTTTCCTCTTATTTTTATAGATTTTGCAAATCCACTGACGAAACAAAAAAGACCAAAGTGATTCAAATATTGGAAAAATTGATTTCACTGACCATACAAGAAGTCGAAATGTACCCTTCGATTCAAGCTAAAATATGGGGCAGCATTGGAAAAGTAAGCAGAACTCAAGATGACTTGGTAAAGGAAGTACGAAGGTTTCCTCACATCGAGATTTCTCCTCTGTTTTGCAGGTATCCGAATTAATCGACATCGTATTAGAATGTTTCTTGAAACGAAGCGCTGAAGCCAGAATCGGCTCACCTGTGGTTGAAATTCTGGCCGATACCGCGGTAGCTTTAGCTTCAGCCAATGTGCAACTCGTTGCTAGAAAAATCATTAGTAAATTGTGCTCGGTAAGTGGAATCACATTGATTAAAAAATATTCTTCGATAGGATAAAATATTTTGAAATTAATCGATGGTATTTTTCTAGCTTTTCGAGCAAAGTTGCATATCACCGACGCAGAATTTAGAAAATCATGTCTTATGGGGAGATATTATGATATTGTCCAGATATCTATTGATGCTATCGTTTAATAATTGCTTGGATGTGATTCAACATTTGCCTTATCTTTTCCATACCGTCACTTTCCTGGTGAATTCAGGCCCGGTCAATATGAAAGCTTCTATACACGGACTTGTGATTAATGTGATCCATTCACTGTGTACTTGCTCCGAACCTACTTTCTCAGGTAATAATGGTAACGGTGATTAAAATTTACCCAAAATTGAGCTATATTTTTGTTAAATTTAATTTAGCTGAGACTCAGAGAGTACTACAAATGAGTCTGGATGAATTTTCATTACGAAAATATTACCCTTTGTTTGGCATAAGTCAAGTAAAATCCGCGTCGGTGACTGCTTTTCGGTATCATTTACGTCAGCCCGATGGTAGAGCGAATGATTACAAGTTTGGTAACAGAGGGTAAGTAAACTGAAGTCTCGAAGTCTATCTCGCGGAAGTGAACCAATTAATCTATGTCCTTGTTTCAATCGTAGACCTGAAAGAAGTACCAATAGTCCGGAAAACGAACGTCTAAGCTTATCGTCGCTTGAAATCATTATCGACGCTTTACTCGAAATAATGGAGGTACGTACATGTTACTCTTATCTTTAAAAAAAATATAATTGATTTCCTTTTTTTTTAAATTAGGCATGCTCCAGAGATATTCCAAATTGCGATTGGTTACAAACGTGGACGGAATTAGCTCAAAATTTCGCGTTCTGTTATAATCCAGCATTGCAACCAAGAGCATTGATTGTTTACGGTGTAATTTGTACGTAAATTCGGTTGATTCTTTTTATTTTTCGAATTGTGTGGGCAATTTAAAAAAAAAAAATTCGTCGTAGGTAAATCCATCAAAGATCACGATATCAGGACTCTACTAAGAATACTCGTAAAAGCCTTGGAAAAATCTACCGATTTGACTTCGATTGAAGCTCCGATCGTGTGTCTAACCAGGCTTCAACCTTTACTCAGACCGGTCAGTGGTGATATTTTTTGAACATCTTTGAATAATTAGATTAAACTCAAAGCGATTATATTTCTTCTTCTTGTATGATTTTTTTTTTTTGTAGGAATCTAAAATACACGGTTTTCTATTTTGGATCGGCGTATCCGTATTACAACTCGAGAACGAGCCACTTTTTGAGACTGGATTAGCCTTAATCGAACAAAACATACATATCTTGGATTCACAAGGCGTTTTTGAAGAAAAAGTGAGAAGATTTGATATCTCGAGATATCAATTATTTATTTGGTTGAGGAAGAGAAGTGCTTAATCAATATTTTAATTGTACGTATTTCTAGCCATTAGATGTATTCATGATGTCGGCCAGGGAACCCATCGAAGAATGGTATTTTCGAACCATGGATGGCGAAGTAGGATTGAGTTTCAAAGGTGAGCACTATTTTTTGAGGATTTATCACTGGTAAAAAATTTAAAGAATCTTACAACTTTTTTAGTGCCAAAAAAGTGAAATTTTTGTAATGTATTTTCAAATTGTTTCTGGGTCTAGTTTGTACTTGTAAATAATTAACAAAAATAGTTCGATATATTTTTTAAAAAAATTTTCATGTAAAAAAAATGAATATCTTTTTACTTAAAATGATTTTTTTTTTTTTTATTAAAAAAAATGAATTATTTATGTTTTAATTTTTCAATCTACTAATTTTTTAAATTCATTTTAAAAAAATTTGAATAATAAAAAAAATGATTAAAATTTTTTTCCATGCATAAATTCCAGGCTCAAAAAATAAGAAATCATTAACTAATTTATTTTTTTTTTTAAACCAAAGTGGAACTTTGTGAATCATATTAAACTAAATTACATTATATTTCTATTTTTGAAATAAATTATTGCAATTCAAGTATTTTTTGAGAAGGAATTTTTTCTATTGAGAAATTTTTGATTAAAAAAAGAAATGATTTTATCTCCTATTATTATTTTATCAAGTTGTTTTTTTTTAATTATTCCAA
>FIZV01071420.1:0-15122 GCA_900050545.1 Trionymus perrisii | reverse complement strand
AAAATTTTTAAAAAATTTTTATTTGTTAATTTTTAAAAATCACTTATTTTTGGAACAAAAGATTTTTCATTTAAAAAAATTTTTGTACATCTAAAAAGCGGTTTTTTGTTAGATCTGGTTCTAGATTTATTTTTTATTTTTCAAGTATGTAGAAGCTAGTACCATAACACGTAATCTTTCACGTAACTCAGAGGGAAGAAAATAGAAAATTCAAGAATTCCTGTAGATGCCTAAGTGTGCCATAACCCGTATGTAGATTTCATTCATCTGAAATGTAGACTAATTAGTGTCTGTTCTAAAAGATAAAGTACATTGACGGGCCGTCGCTTTTCAAATTCTATTTACTGTTATACGTACCTAAACGTGTACCAACACCAACCCACTCAATTTGTTAAATCAAACACACAATGCGACTTGTTAACAGTTACCAAGATTGAAAGAATGGAAGAAAATTACAATCTCGTGAGTCATATTTGCGAAGAATTTCGCACCAGGACGTCGAAATGGGCGAAAACTGTTTGAAATAGGTTTCATCATGTGTCTGTCGTGAGTATACTAGTCGCCATAGTCAAAATCAAATACGTCGGCATGGCAGGGCTTGGTACAAAGTAGGTAGAGGTACCAGTGCAGTGTACCTAGAGTCGTACTCGTAGACATACTACGTACGTTGTACTCGAACTCACGATGCAGGTTACTCACCCGAAGTCGAGCGGAGATAGAGGAAGATGCGAGGTGCGAACTGGCGCACACCTCCGCCGTTTATCTTCTTTCATTGTGCTATGTGCTATGCTGTACTCGTCGCATAGATACCTGGATTCGAAACTGGCGGATGGACTAAAAGGGGTATGAAGAAAGAAAGAAAAAGAAAATACGCCGAGTGAAACGTAGGAGTAAGTATAAGTGCTAAGTACAGCATAACGACCGATACGCGTAGAACATCATAAATGCAACATTTTTTTTTTTTTTTTGACTTAGATACTATTTACTCGTAGAAAATATGATGGACATCGCATCGGCCACTAATCCACTCAGATTCAAGGTACAGTTATTGGTCATCGTGTCTTCAGATTGTGATGTAACACGTATATGAATGTTATACCAGTAGAGCGTCTATTCGAAATAAAATTGATATACATAGTTTTCTATTGTTGATCGAGGATATGTCCAAGATCAGAGTATTATACATGCAGAATAAAGAATGGCCTTGCACAAAGCTAACATTTACGTGATGTGTGCATACATCTTAACATCGAATTACGACAGCTGTTTCGAATGATACATTTCTAACCTTTAAGAAGAACCGAAAATTTTAGGTACATGGTTCATTTTGAAGCCAAACTGCCCTTCAAATCGTCGAAAATTACTTCTACAATATTTTCAACAACTCTGGTACATTTTTTTTTTCTCAACAACATTGAAGTCAATACTGCATCTTTGACAATTATGTTGAAAATAGATTATGGTACTATTTCTCCAAAAAAAGAGTGTATGTGACCATTGTTCTCATACACAGTATAGGCGATTTAACTGGCTCATTTCGCATTTCAATTTTTCAACAAAAAATTGAAAAACATTTCGCAAAATTTTTTAGGCATACCTAATTTACCATAGTACTCTAGTACAAACTAAAATTACCCATTTAAGACTCGAAGTTTCAAGAAATTACCACTCGTTCGTAAATGGTAATTTTTCATATATGCAGATTCCAAGTGATGAAACACGATACGTACTTATCAATGGATCGATGTATTTCAATTTAAGGAAAACTTACTTGGTTCGATGAAATGTGAAGGAAACGAATTAGCCAATTCAACAAGATAGAACAGCAGCATAACGATCAACGACGTTCCCAAAACCAACATTGTCGTTTCAACTGTAAAGAAACTGCAAAGGTGGAGGCATCTTTTCAAGATGCTATCTCATTTTATGAAACATCTTCATAATCCAGGGTCAATGATATACGACCGCTGATATTCGAATTACATTTTTCCACACCGAATCACTTTTTCACTAAAAACATCGACGAACACTAATTTACGAGACGAACAATTCATACTTTTGGATGAAAAATAAAAATCAATCGCGAAACTATTGTCCAGTCAACAAGTTTTAGTTCTTAACCTCATATCCGCATTGCTATGCTAAATCACATTCACCAAAGCGAATGATAATTATTAATCGCGACCAAACATCATTTTCGTTTCGATTGCAGATGAAAATACTTTTAAAAACACCATCAAGTAGAATTTATCACACGTAACTAATTTGTTTCATTTTGATTCAACTTGCGAAAGTAAATAAACAAAAAAAAATAAACTTTCCTACTTTCGTCTATCATTTTTCAACCAACCATACCATCTCGATTCAAGGATTCGTTTTCGACTGAAAGTTAAAATCGACATCGAGCATCGAGCTCAAAGTATCGATATTGATGAATGACGATGCAAGAGACGACGAGAATCGAGACTCGAGATCGATCCAAAAAAGAAGTTGATCAAATCAAAATAATGAATTTGAAGTTTGAACTTGAACAAATGACGGAAATTAGTGCACTTGCGATTTAATAGTTATAGAATTTAAAATATGGAATTGAAGTAGAAATAATTTCATCAATTTCTCGAATAAATTCAGAAGCTTTGAAAATGAAAACAAAAATCCAGAAATCTATTTTTTGCGCGGTTCGTATTCGTAATAAATTCGTAGTTTCGATTGCTTTCGATTATCGATAATCATTATTATTAGGCCACGTTCAGAGGAGTGCTGATATAAAACAAAAATTGAAACGATTTGATTGACTACTGATAACCGATTGACCAATCAGTTTAGAGAAACGCAGAAGTTTCGATTTTTTTCATTTTTGAAATTTAATTGCGAGTTCGTCTTTTTCATTTTCCTTTTTCGTTACCCTTTTTTGTCGATTTTGTCGTCGTTTTGAAGTGTTGTTTTTGTTTTATAGTGACCAGTTTCAGAGTTTCAGTTTCATCAAAATTATCACTCATATCATTATTCATTACGCGTTGTTCTCGAATTTAAAGTTTTACGTTTGATTAATCGTTAAAAAAAATGCAAATTCCAATTTTACATATCATCTCAAATTTTGTTATACCGCGAGAGTAAGAATAAACATATCATAAATCTCCGAAGCTTTCAATCTATATCAAAGAAATTGTATCCGTATGCTTTTCTCGAGGATAGGACGATGTTTTTGTAAGTATTACTTCGAAATTTTTCAATTCTTGCTTAGAAAATTCGTCGACTCATCGTTCTAATCTTATGGTATGTCATTACATTTGTTTTATCTATAGCGTGTACAGATTTTTCAACGACTTGAATTTTCGTCGTATTTTCGTGGTGAACTTGAACTTTGTTCAAAAATTTTAATTGCGTTCATATTAATGCGCTATTATCTCAGTTTTGTCGGTAAATGATGGACGATGATCCAGATTTAAGGGAGCAGATTTTTCACAATACTGTCAGAGAAAACATAGTAAGCTGAACGCGACCTTTTTTTTTGTGTTTTGTAATGTATCTCAGTTACCGAAATAAACGCCGTCTATTTAAATTTTCTTACAGATTTTTCTTCTGCTTTTTTTACTTCTGTACGTCTCCAGTTACGCGGTCATTGGTCAGTTTAAAAGGAGAGATGACGAAGATTACATTACCGAAGACAGTGATGACGTGCTAGTCTATCAAATTAGGTAAAACGTAGAAATAAATTTGAATACGTAATACGTATAGCGAATTTCGTTGTTAATGAAAAAACGTTTTTTCAATTTTAATTAGCTTATGGCTATGCACGTTTTCTCTGGCCATATCAGCTGGTGCAGCTTTTTTGTTGCCGTTTTCCATCGCAAGTAATGAAGTTCTACTACTATACCCGAACAGTTATTACGTTCAGTGGTTAAACCATTCTCTCGTACAAGGTGATCACGCACTATTCTATACTCATTTCTTGTTTCGCGAGTAAAGAACGAAAATGTATTGCAACTGTTTCAAATTTCAGGATTATGGAATCATATTTTTTTATTTTCCAATTTATCGTTGTTCGTTTTGCTTCCTTTTGCGTATTTCTTCACCGAGTCCGAAGGATTTTCTGGTCACCGAAAAGTTCGTATCGTCATCGCCGTAGTGGAAGATGCTTCATTTTAAATATAGTTTCGTATAACTCGTATAAGTACTCGTCATTGTTCATTTTTTCTTTCAGGGTATCAAGGCTCGTGTTTACGAAACCATAGCCGTACTGCTGATCCTTTTCTTTTTCATCGGCGGTATTACGTATTTAATTTCTTCGTTAATCGATGGTTCCAGGACATCTGGTATTCTCTCGTTGTTGAGTAATGATCGCTTGTTTTATCACTGTCGGATCTTTATGTCCGAGCAATTAATTAATATTTCATTACGATTGACAGATTTATGGGGATATCATTTACCATTCTTATATTCGTGTATTTCATTCCTCGGTGTTTTGATGCTTCTTCGTAAGTCATGTTGAACTAATCGAAACGAATCTTATCGACTAAATGTTCGATATTTTCATATTTATTGCAAATGTTTTCCAGTTTGCACGCCGTTGGGTTTCGCGAGGTTGTTTACCGTTGTCGGACAATTTTTAGTAAAGCCGCAATTTCTTAGAGACATAGAAGAAGAATATCTAGTTGCTACATTGGAAGAACAATCGATTAAAAGAAGGTACCACTTACTATAGTTGTTGATTTATATTTCGAAGAAAAATATGGCGTGATTGTTTACTTACGTATTATTGTGTTGTGTGTTACAGATTAGAAAACGTGTGCGAAACAGGTAAATATTTATCTCCTGTTCCGTTATTCTCCGATAATTTAAACTGCAATACCGAAGAATACGATTCGGTATTGAAATTACAAAATGGAGCCCTTCGACGAGGTCTTTTACAGAAATTACAACAAATCCAAGAAACCGTCGAAATTCTTGGTAAGATTAGTTTTCGAAAAAGTAAATTTTCAACAGTGAGAACAAATTTAATTTATTGTTCCGCTTCGCTGTGTAGATTTTCAAAGGCGTACTTCTTTTTTGCAAAGAAATTTCATTTATCCGTTGGCGATGATCGTCCTCTTGGCGTTTACAGTCATCACGGTATTTATAGTATTGCAAAATACCATCGAACTGCTTATTGGCTTTAAAGCGTTGCCTATTAGCACCCGAGTAAGATGAACTCGATATTAATATTATTTCAATTAAGTGCCAATTAAACTTTAAAGTGATGAAATTTTTTCTTCTGAATTACAGCAATTCACGCTCGGAATAAGTTCACTGTCAAAACTAGGGCCTTTTGGAGCGGCTTTAGAAGTAGTTTTGATACTGTATTTGACAGTGACCTCTACGATAGGACTGTACTCTATTCCAGTATTATCGCAAATACAGCCGAAATTCAAGAAAACCTCTTTCGTTCACTTAATCGTGAATTGCGGATTGGTATTAATTATAAGTTCAGCGTTGCCTTTATTATCAAAGATATTAGGTGAGTTATTAAGTTTGGATAATCGCTTCTCGAAGACCTATTAATTTTTTATCCGTGTTTTTTTTTTATTTCTTCATCAAGGTTTCACAAATTTTGATCTTCTTGGAGATTTTGGTCAAATCGAATGGTTAGGTAATTTTAAAATTGTATTGATTTACAATCTAGTATTCATGGTGGCAACTATTTTATGCTTAGTGACAAAAGTCACCGCAAGTGTACGTCGAGAAATGTATCGAAGGTAAATCACTCGTAATATTTATATCGTTTCTTCACTGAGATCTTAGAATCTTAAAACTGAGCATAACATTTTTTTTTTTTCAGATTGAAAAGTATTTGTTCTTGGGTTGCGCAGAAATTCAAACCCAGGTATCGGGCTCAAGTTCCTTTCGCTTCGTCTCAATCGTCTAAAGAAGACTGAATGTTTCGCTTATTTCTAGTCGTTGATTTTTCCCCACCCAGTGCATAGTTTCATTCGGGTTTTTGATATTTCTTTCAAATTCCTTATTCTAATTGCGCAAAACACTTTTTTTACATTTTTCCCCTTCTTTTTTTGTGAATCGCATTGTTTGTTATTTTTTGTAAAAGTAATTTTGTATTTTTTTCCATTTTGTAAATACGATATGTTTTTTGTTTTTATCAACCTTTTTTCGAAAAAACCAAATGTAGGTTTTAAGTATGTACTGTGATCACATTGTTGTATTTTAATTGTCTTCGTTTATGTTTTTTATTATCACATAACGGAAGCGTCTTAAAAAATAAATTGTAAAAAATCTGTCAGTGAAGGATGGTGAAGTTGATCAGTGTGCAGGATGAATAAGTAGGTAATTTACGCTTTAATTTTCCCATGTACATATGAAGTCCAAACAAAGAATATGTTATTATCAATATATTTTTGTTCTAATTTTTGATTTTCATTTTACTTTTCATGCTGAAACGTGATGCAGAGCAGAAACATCTAATTCAAAATTTTCACAACGCAACGCGAGTTCTAAAAATTACGAGGTGAATATGTACAAACATATATTGCACACGAATCAACTACAAAATTAATTACATATAAATACCGCAGAAATAATTGAATTGTGCTACAAATTCGCAGTAACTGGTTCGGTACAGGTGTAAAAAATTAATCTTCGATAAGCCTACAGCACAGAATACAGAACAAAAGGCCAACAGAGAAGTAAACAAGTGGCGGCCATATTGGAATGATTTCCTGTAATGACCGTCTCCTAGAAAAAAGCATAGCATTTCTTTGAGAAAATGTAGAATATTTCTATCAAAGAACATTGAAAAATTATGTTGGAAATAACTCGGAAGTTACAAATAAAATCACATTGAACCGCAAATAAATGAAGTACACCTAATACACTTTCATTTGTATTATCAGAAACATATTATGCTCTAAATTTAAAGTAGGTAGAATAACCAATTTTTGGAACACTGAAGTATTTTTACTTCTTTTTTTTCTAAGAATAACCAAACTTTACTTGGAAACTTCGTCAAATTTGGTATGGCCAGTTTGTTCGGCATGTTTTTGGGCTTCCGCTTGTCCTACTAAAATTGCACTGCAAATTGTACAACACACCATGAATTGGTTCACATCCGTAAACTGTCTACTTTCTTTCGCTTCGCTGGCTAACTGTTGAGCTTCTCTAAGAGATTCTTCATCGTTGGTCGGAAAAATTGTTTGCATGTTTTCAGTCTGCAATGATGGTTAATTACAGCAATGGATGAATGAAAATGCGCGATTATTTTCACGAGTAGAAATTCGAATGAGAATTAGTTACCTCGATAAAATCCATATACAAAGGATCGTAATGAATTCCGTCAAACAGCAGAAACACCCTATGTTCGTAATGCTTGTCTTCGCCAAATCGACTAATAACTCCAGTCACCGAGTTGACAACAGCGATTTCAAATCCGTAGTGATCACTCAACACGGCTAATTCTATGGCACCTCCCCAAGAATTAGGATTCAGAATCCATTTACAATACTCTTTGTTAGGTTTGCCTAGGATCGCATCGCTATACTCTTCGGGCTGAGATGATATTTTTTCGGCTACTAATTTTCTCATATGCGAACTAGCAGAAACGTCCATTTTTCCTGAACATTTCAAAACAAAAGTATAAAAGTAAACGTAGAAAAAAAAGACTATTTCAAGTACATAATGTATAAAACTAATTTGATTATTACCTGAGAGAACAAATCCCAAACTAGTAAATAGGCAAGAATTATCTGAAGGAACTTCTTTCTTCAACAATATACCTTTAACTTCGCGAGGCATAGCGTCGCTTACGTGACATTTTTTATCCGTGGAAATGGACTTTTGCGTATTATTGGATGGTGTTGAGTTTAAAGTATTCTGACTACTTACAGTAGACTCTTTACTAGCTTTATTTTCTTCCACGAATAAAGTATCGCCTGGTTTGATACCAGCTTGTTTGATACTTTCAAATTGGCTAAAATTCAAAGCTTTCCGCGGATACCCGAATAACACTTTTAGGTTCAAATAAGGTATAGCTACAGCTTCTGATATGATGTTTTGAAGTTCCGACAAGTTAGTTTCCAAACCGAGACCATCCTTTAATTCGATATTTCTGTCTTTGGTTTTGAGCTTCAAACTGAAACTGCTTGAGGTCATGTTGAATGACTTATAACCCAAACGCGACTTGGTACGGTTGAAACTTAGATATTTCGACAAAAGAAAAAGAACTACGAAATATGTCTAAAATAATAACGAAAGTGGTAACGAAGCAAAGTAATTACGTAACTTAAAAATTGAAATTTTTCTCTCAACTTCGCATTGTTCAAGAAATATGGATTTTGCTTTGCATTGTCCGATTGCTACAAACTAACAAACATCGAACAATCATAATTATTTCTTCATAAAAAGTAATTAATCGTGACTTTTAATTTTTGTTTTTTTCTTATCAAAAAAAATCTCTGTTCAAAAACAAGAGGGTAGCTTCCAAGTACCAACTAAGTATAACGGATTTTGCCAAATACCTCAAATTCAAATTGAAAAAATTCGGAATAGTATATAGCGCTCATGACGGCTAACTTTAGTACTAATCGATTTTTTCTCCAACTTCAAAGCACTTGGTTTGGCCGAATATGGTTGGATGCTCACCTCTTTCGAAATCATTTTTTTGAGCAGTTTTTAAAATCGTCACGTTTCGCGATAAAATTGTTGCAAATTTTAATTGTTTCAAAGTGAAAATGGTTCTTAAAAAACGAATATGTGCTTCTTGCGTTGTGGAAAATTCCAACATTCAACAATCAACAATGTACGGTAACAAAAGCACGATAGAACAGAGTGTTCTTCACGGCAGAAAAGTACCTAGACCTATTCTCTTCCTCATGATGATTTTGAATTCAGCAAAATGAGTAAGTTATTCATTGTAACATGTTTTATAATTAAGTACTGTTCACATCATTGTCTTTTAAAGAAAAGCAAGATTGTCATCTTGTAAGTACGCAATTGCTAATCGTCCGACAATGTGCTAAACACTTGTAGCTATACGTTACCAGCGCTTGACCAGCGCTAGGTAATCGCCAGCTCAGCTCATGCCGGCAATTTCTTTCGGATAATTAAACAGTCGAGATGCGATACAACTTCGAGTTGAAAACTGATTTAAAGCGCCGCACCGTCTCTCAATCACGAGTGAAATGATTTGGCTTTTTCGATATAATGAAAGTATTCGGCTAGGTACTTCTGTTTCGCCAAACCAAGGTCCAGAGTTCGAGATGAAGCTGTTACCAAAAGTGTTATAGCAGTACCGGCATCATTTCAAACAGTTAACAAGTTATATTCAATCGATAACTGCGATGTAAGGGTATGTCTTCCAGTCTTCCCTGTTAATTTGAAGTTTCTCAAAGGTGTTACCGATTACTGAAACGATTATAAATTGGTATTCGATAAGTTTCTGATCACTTGTGAATAGTATCGTTAGGGTAGAGAGAGGGTATAATGGAATACATAAGTAGACAGTACAGCACCCAAACTCAAGGTATCTACAAGTATAAGCAATCACAATATAGGATAGACTGTATTAGATGCTATTAGACGTACACACTATCACACATGAACGTATTACCTATACCTACATGTTAGTGTGGTATGAATATTCGAAATTCAAATAATATTCCAATAGTTTTACAATTCGAATGCAACATTCGTTATTCGAATAGTATTCGAATGTTCAGATAAAGTGCTGTAGCTGGCTGTAGCCCCTAGGTTCGCTGCTGAGGAATTAAGTGGAATTCGTATTTTCGGGGCTTTGTCTTGTTCTCATGTTCTGTCACTTGTTATCAGTTGTTTGTTTACTATTCGAAAATATTCGAATCCATTCGAATACCCTTTCGAATAGTATTCGAATAACGATTATTCGTTATTCGTACCACACTACTACACGTACGATGAGCTGAAGTTGAGGGGCGTGGCCGATGAACGGATTTACGGTCATGTGCGCATGTTATTTTATTTTTGTATTGTCAACGTCAACCAACTGATTGATTGATATTACGATATTTGAGTTGAACATGAGTGTAAGAGGTTTACCCTTCCTTTTCAGTTATTCTATTATCGCTAATTGTAACAAGTTAAAAATAATGCCGATACTGTTATAACAACTTTGGTAATGAATCGTTTAGAACTCTGGTACGCACGTTACGTATATACATACGTATACCTACGTACCTAACACCTACTACCTAGACCTACTTAAAAGTAGGCATGTATGCTTGCTCTCTCTTTTTTCCTTCATAGATATGTACTGTTGACACTCGAATGTGATATTTTTATAAACTCTGATACGTATTGAAGTGAAAAAAGAAATTGAATATATTTTATGGTAAAGAATTGAGATGAATAAAGTGATTCGTATCTCGGCGAAAATACGTAGAAACAACTCGACTAGTTTTCATGTCGGAATTTCCGCATTGTAGAAAAATGTATGTATTTTATCATAGGTGTGAAAGCTTTTCAAAAAATCTACTTCGTCGAGAATGAGTGCATTTAATTACGTTAACAAGAGTGCAACACCTAAAAGTCGAGTGTTATTCGATATTATCGCTAAATTTTCGTACGCTTGGTCATCGTCATTGCGAACAAACGCTGCGAAAAATATGAAGTTAATGAAACGGGAGTAATTTCTAAAACGTTTTATAATGTGTCAAGTACGAGTACGTAGGTGGATAATACCGAGTTTATAGGCGGAATTATTATTTATTTATTTTACTATTTTAGAAAAAAAAGAAAAGCGGAAAGCCTTTTGAGTAATTTTTGCCAAGTGTAGCGCAAGTCTTAACCGAATTCGCCCTTCGGATGCTGACCCGAAAATTGTGGAGTTGTATGATGGGTGCGCTTGCTCGTAGATGTTACTCAGCTGAAATGCTAGCTGCTGGTTTTACGTAAAACAGTTACCTTCGGTATCGTAGTCGTACAATGATAAACAGAACATCATCCGCGACCTTATATGATTTTCATTTTCATATTTTCGCGGTTTACCGTGCCGTGTTAGTTGATATGCTTCGTTGAAACGCGCTCGCACATTTGTATTTTTTCGAACGTGTCGTACTTTCCGTGTATCTACAAAATACGAGTACTCGTGTCGGTATATTTAATTAGGTACTTTCGATGAATTTTTATGGGTGAGTTCAATTTTTGAATTTATGTATCGAAATTTTACAGCTATAAGTGAGGTATTCTGTACTTGTGGTCGTGAATATTATCAGTGAGTAAAAAATAGCGTTTATACTGGAGGGATGTACGTACTTGGAGTACCATCTATTCTACCTATAATTAACTACGATAGGGGTTTAGTACTATTATGCAGCATTGCAGCAGCCATGTGACGAGTACCAATATTATTTACTTCTCAGATATCCACGTATAATATGCAATATTCTACATTGCGAGAATAATGCTGTGTTCTACTTACTATGCGTGTTACGTGAATTATTCTCGATACCGTGGCGTATTTTTCAAACAGCATCGATTAACCATTAGATGGGAGTTGTATACTTATGCTTAGATTCGCTAAATCTTCCTTAATTGTACCTACATAGATAAAGGGCCAGAAACGTTATAACATGATTGCTTATCATTGTACTATTGGTAAAAATTTATGGAAAATAATGGAGTGAAAAATTTGATATAAGAATTTGTAAATATGTGTGCCTAAATTTACCATTGTGGATTTTAAAATATGTTTCTTTCTAGGAAAGAGTTGCGAGAAAACCATGAAAAGTACCTAGTACTTTAGTGGGTAGAGAGTTTGTTGCCAATGTACAATGTACATATCTAATCTACCTATGGTACGGAAAACGTGGTTATTATCCAATTTCAACTTCCCCAATCGATCGAGCACGTTTCTTAGTCGTCCTGGGGCCTCCACCTGTATCAAGTTGAAAACTTCTCCATTCTCCAGTGAGCTGCGAATGACTTGAAAGCTGAAACTGAAAAAATCATCTTTCATGTCTACGTCACCGCCAACTGAAACATTATAGTCGCGATACACAACTAGAAATTTGACCATGACCTGTTCCCTTGGTACTAATACCTTTGATGGAAAAATGTTGGAAGGAATAAACAAATTCTGAGATGTCAGTTGGCAGAAAAAATTAACGCAATTACGAAAAATTGGCTGGAAGATGTGCGTAGGGAGCTAAACGTGAAAGTTTTTGATTAAAGTTTTAAATATCCGAATGAGATGTCGAGGTTGTGGTAATGACACTTTTAGGTATTAAGTAGGATACCTAGTGAGAGAGCAGCGTTGCATATTATTTCATCTCGAAGAATAACCGTTGATTTGATTTACAGATTAGGTAAAGACTTACCTTGGCGTACACGTACGTAGGTTTAGGTGTACCAAAAACGTTTTTGTAACGAGTATAAAAATTAAGACTTTTAATTAAAGAAGCCTTTCGAATACAAAGTAGCGAGCATAAAAATCGGCTGCTCGTACTCGTGTGGGGTAGGAGTATACCTACGTTCTGCTTTAAGCACTGAGCGCGGTTGTTTTCGTAATTTAACGAAGCTCCGAGCTTCGGTTTCCCTCTTCCTTTCTGCGCACCCTACCCCTCGGCACCTAATTATGAGAAAAAATATCTTCAACGAACAGGCAGCGAGCACTCTCTCAAAATGCCGAAGCGAAACTTCAGAAGAAAAATAGAATACATTCAAAATTAATTATAAAACTATCGATTATACTCGTACATTATTCGAGAAGAATCGAACTTTAAGTTTTTATTTTTTTACTTTCTCTTTCTTTATTTTTATTTTTTTTGTCAAGTTATTAACGACTTTTTGTTAAGATTTGGCACTCGATACGAAACTCGGAATTGGCCTATATTTTTTAATCACCGATTCGTCGATGAACGTAAATGCTTAAAGTGCTTTTTACAAATCACCTTCTAAAGGAGAAAAATCTTGAAACTTGCGGAAGTAGGTAGCCACAGGCAGTAGCCACTAGCCAGGTACATATTAGGGAAAATCGACTTCTCAACGCATAGATCAGCTCAAGTTTGAAATTATTCGATTCGAGTTTCGAATCAAGAACAGAAATTCAAGTATCGAACCATGGAATGGGAATTTACTTTTTAAAGGTGAGATTTATGGTGGAATTGTGTAAATGTAGGTAGTTATAGGAGTACGAGTATACAATCGCTGCCAGTTGTTCGCTTTCGCCTCTCGCGCAGTTCGCCCTTATACTAGCTCGTATAGGTAGGTTAGGTACCTAATATAAAATGTGCATCGTATTATTCGTCGAATATCACGCTCTATGCTGTAAGCTGGATGCTGCAAAAGTTTCTATACAAACTTGCAAGATTTTTTTGTTTGCGAAGTAAAATTTCCATTCGCCGCATAATTGGTAGACATGCTAGGCTGCTGTGGATCCGCACAATGATACAAATTGAACGTTTAAATTTCGAATCGTCTCGAAGTATGGCTGTGCTCTGCCTTTTGTAAACTTTCTAGTCGCACGTAAAAGTCCGGGTTTACCTACCCTTTATCCGCCATCCAAAGGCTCCTTAATATAGCATATTCCAAATTTAAATCGTTCAGTGTGATTAACATGCTACGAGCTATTCACTCGTTGCAAGAGAGCTTTTGCTTTTGTTCATCGATTATTATTTATCATCATAGTCGATATTTTTTTTTTGTATGTAGTATGTATAAAAGTATATATTTTTTGAATTTTTAGAATGACTTATTCAAATTTTTACTTACAAAGTTGCATTGTTCGAGTATCTTGTGCAGGGCTTTAGTACCTTGATCATCGAGACGAATTTCACACCGGACTTTTCGTCTTCAACGAAAAATCAACTGTACGATCAGTTTGCGATTTAAAAACCTGTCGAAAATTTTTGGGGCAGGGACGCAAATTCGAATAAAAAAACCCTAAAAATCACAAAAAAACGGAAAGAAATTCTCAGGAAGGTAGTATTTTTAATATTTCCATGAAAATATTCAAAAATCCAGCAAAAAAAAAAAACAAACTCGTAGTTATAAGAAATACATTTTTGCAATAATTCGGTTTCTTTTTGTTTTGAGAACAATTCAAAAACCTTTCCAAAAAAATTATCAATTTTTATTTTCATTTTTTTTTTCAATTAAAATTTTTTTGGGAACACGAATTTTGTAGAGAGCAAATAGGTGCATATTTTTGAAATTTAATTTTTTTAAATCTAAAACACTTTTAAAAAATTTGAATATTCTTTTGGAAAGGAATTCGCTGAAATTCAAACAAAAATTATAAGAGATCCTTCAAAAAATTACAAAAATTTTGCTTATTAAAGATTTTTTTTCGAGGTAAAAATCAAAAAAGATTTGAAATACATTTTTTTGCAATAAAAAATACTTGGAAAAAACTTCGGAGAAATAAATTTTGTTATGAACAAATCAAAACATCCTTCCAAAAATTAAAAAAAATATTCTACTGGAAATATATTAGCACTTAGCAGTGAGAAAGTCTTTTAGAAATTTTTGTAAAAAAAAATTCAAAAAATCTGTTGAAAAAAAAATTGAAAAGAAAAATAAGAAGAAACTATAAAGAATATGAATTGAGTTTCTTTTTGTTTTGAGAAAGATGCAAAATTTTTTAAAGAAAATGTTTATGGAAATAAATTCGCAGAAAGGAAATATTTTAGAAACTTTCGTAATAAAAATTTTCACCATTTCTTCAAAAAATGTACAAAAAAATCGCTCAAACATTTTTTGTATGGTAGAAAAAAACACCTTGGAAAGAACTTTTTGCAGGAAAAATTGTGTAAAATCAGGTGGCGAATCTGAGAGGGAAAATATAGGGAAGTCTAAACATTGATACATTATATCGACACTTTTTCAGAGGAGGGGGAGGGCTCTTTTAAGGAATAAATCGAAAATTACATTTTTTGAAGAACAAGGAACTGTGCTTGTATTCTTTAAAAAATAAATTCAAGTGTTGGAAGTAAGATATTTTACTTAATTGGTGTGATCCAAACCCGAAATAATTATTTTAAAATTAATTCATGAAATTCGATAATTTACTAGTTACTAGGTACGCGATTCGTTTTTTAGTTTAGGTTGGTAACAATGCTACGTTTGAATCGAGTTATGTACACAAAACTGTGTAGTATTAC
>FIZV01071375.1:0-21635 GCA_900050545.1 Trionymus perrisii | reverse complement strand
AAAAAAAAAAAAAAAAAAAAAAAAAAAATTTTTTTTTTTAAAAAAAAAAAAAAAAAAAAATGAGACAGCATCAGCGAAATATTGAGAAATTTGTGATTCCTCAAAAACTGGAAAATTTATATTCACAAAACAATGACAAATTTTTTAAAAGGAAAAAAAATTTCTGAAGAATAACGAAGGGATTTTTTTTCTGTAAAAAATAGAAAAATGAGTAGGTACCTATTTTCTACTTCGTTCAAAGAAGTAGAAAATACAAAAAAATTGAGGGAAATTTCTTTCTCCGGAAAGACTGAGAAATTTTTTATTACAAAAAAAAGGGAGATTTTTTTATCCAAAATAGTTGGGAATTTTTTTCTCTCTTCCAGAAATTTTTTATTAAAAAAAAAATCAGTAAATTTTTATCCTTAAAGAACTTTTTAAAAAATTTTATACTCAAAAAATCGAGATTTTTTCCTGAAAAACTTAAAAATAAATTTACTTCAAAGAAATTGACGCAGTTTTTACTCCGAAAAAATTCATGAATTTTTATTCCGAGAAAATTCAGAATTTTTTGCGTGTGTATTCAATTTTTGTATATATTTTCGTAATTTTCTAGGATGTACCTTATTTAACTTCTGAAATTTTTTGCATAGCTCCAGCACCTAAGCTACTGCTGAGTTGCCAGTCATTCCTTAATTCAAAAACACAATCTCCAAAAAACTTAAGAAACAAATCGTTGCGTTCAATAACGGTTTTTTTATTTTCTAAAAATAAAGATATTTCATATTTGTATAATCACTAATCAGCCTGAATTTTTAGTAAAAACTTTGGTAACTATGGCATCAGAATTTTTTTCAATAAACAGTAATAAAATTGGCGACTCGACATTCAACGGCCGGTACAAGACACAAAAATGGAATAAATTATAAGTAAAATAAATAACTATACAATGAGCAAAAAATTAATGCATTAACAAAGACTTTGATGCAGTGTACTGAAAAATATGTGAAAATAAATAATAATAAAATATATGGCACGGAGTTAGTGTTAAGCATAATTTGAAAGTATTGTAGGTAGGTATTAAATAAAAATTAATTTTTATTAGAGGTTTCATGAGGTGCTGGTAATTTATCCCAAGTAGGCTCGACGCCCCAAATTTCTCGAGAGTACTCAGTAATTGTACGATCTGACGAGAATTTGCCGGAAGATGCAATGTTCAAGATAGCCATTTCAGTCCATTTTTCTTGATTCTGTAGAATAATACATCGAATGAAAAGATATTCTGGCGCTTCTGGTAGATGAAATTTAGTAAACTAAAAATTTATACTCACGATATAAGTTGCATCAACTTCGGCTTGCTTCTTTATGTAATCATCGTAATCAGCCAAAGTAAAGAATCTAAAAATAGAGAAAAATAATTATATTTTGAAAAATACATACCAATATCAGAGTACAGTACAATTTAAACCATCGCTGCGCTACTTACCGATCCCATTTCATCAGTACATCGGCGACATCTTTAAATTCATCGGGATTAGATCGGCTAAAATACCCGTTTTGAATTTGATCGATACACATTTGTAATTCGGGATTAGCCTTGTAATATTTTTTCGCGTCGTAACCGTCTTTTTTGAGCTGTTCGACTTCGTCGACGTTCATACCAAAGATGAAAATATTCTCACGGCCCATTTCTTCAGCCATTTCAACATTAGCTCCATCCAACGTACCAATGGTCAAAGCACCGTTCAACTATAATATTATATTAATTAAAATCACACGAGGTTTAAATGAGGATGGTATTTTTTTATGTAAAATATTACCATGAATTTCATATTTCCGGTTCCGGAAGCTTCGGTACCAGCGGTCGAAATTTGTTCGCTGAGATCAGCCGCTGGGATTATTTTTTCGGCCAATGTTACGCGATAATTTTCCAAAAATATTAGCTTCAGCTTGTCGCCAACATCGGGATCGTTGTTAACAATATTTCCAACGTAGTTGATCAATTTTATGATTTTTTTCGCCATGTAATATCCTGGGGCAGCCTGTTGAAAAACAGATAGATTGATGATTTCAACGAAATTAAAAGTGACTTTGAGGCAACGGAAAATTTAGGTCAAGTACCTTTCCTCCAATTAATACTGTTCTAGGGACGAACTTTCCTTTAGGATTCGATTTAATTCTGTTATACATTGTTATAACGTGCAAACAATTGAGCAACTGACGTTTATATTCGTGGATTCTCTTTACCTAAACATAAATAAGAATAATTGTCAACAGGGGAATCGAATTTGATACGAGTAAGTAATTCGAGGTCTTAAAAACCAACTTACTTGGATATCGAACAAAGAGGTAGGATTAATTTTAAAACCGTATTCTTCTTCTAAATATTTAATAAGTCTGTATTTATTTTCTTGTTTAACTTTTTGGACTGCTCGTTGAAACATTGCGTCTTTAGCGAGTGGTTTCAATTTTTGCAATTCATCTAGATGAATAATCCAATCTTCCCCGATTTTCTGTTGAAAATAGGATAATTATTAATTACTTATTACGCCCGACATCGAATGATTTTAAATAATGAAAAATAACGCACATCAGCAATAACGTCGGATAGAGCTGGATTGCACAACAATAACCATCTTCTGGGCGTAATTCCATTCGTTTTGTTTTGGAATTTTTCTGGCGTCAATTCGTAGAAATCCTTGAATCTGAAATGAAAGGATTACAACGATTGAATCGTAGTTAGAAGAAGTATGGACGAAAATTTAACAGTAGCTTAGGTGCTCGAGCTAAAGTTTCAGGAGTGAAAGTGAGCTAAACTCTAGAAAAGCCCGAAAATGCAAAAATTAAGCTCACACTACCCACTAATAAAGTATCATTAAAAAAAAAACGGGAATGAAAAAATTTTCAATTTTGCGGAGAAAAAAATTTCTGTAGCTTAGAGACAAAAAAATCTTACATTATCTTGAAAAAATTTTCAGAAGACAAATTTCTCAATTTTTTTTATAGAAAAATTTTCTCAATTTTTTTGTGTAAAAATCCATCATTTTTTTGTTTAATTCTTTCATCATTTTTTAGAGAAAAATTCTGTATTTAATTTTTTTTTTGTGAAGAAAACATTATTTTTATTTTTTATCTAAATTTTTAAATTTTTTTTGTAAGGTAATTTCTCCATTTTTAATTCTTATACTTACCTATCGAGATAATTTTTCCCCATTTTTTAGAAATAAAAAACCCTCAAAATTCTTCGGAAACTAAAAATTTTCTGAAATTTTTTGAGTACCTACCTACCTGAAAATTTTCATTTTTTGGAATAGAAAACATTTCATTTCTTGAAATAGAAAAATGGTTTTCACTTTTTTGAAGGATTTTTTTTCTTTTCTTGGAGTAAAATTTTTTTTAAATTTCTTTTAGGAAAAATTTTTTGCAATTTTTCAGGGGGAAAACTTTTTTTTTATTTTTTAGAAAAAAAATCATTTTTTAAAATTTTTTTAAAGAATAATCATTATATTTTTCTAGTACCTAAAAAAATTTTCATTAAATTTTGAAGACAAAACCCTTTAATTTTTTAATTTTTTTTTAATATTGTTTGTAGAAAACATATTTTAAAAAAAAGTAATAAAAATAATGTTTTTTGGACAAAGAAATTCCTCAATCTTTCAGAACACTTGCCTAAAAATATATCTCAAATTTTTGCAGGAAATTATCTTTGAATTTTTTTAATGTAAACATTTAATTCATTTTTTTGGAAAAATTGTTTCTTGATTTTTTTTTTTAAGTACAAAAATTTCTAAATTTTTTGAAATTAAAAAAAAAAAAAATTGGTGTGAAAAATGCCACAATTTTTTGAACATTCAACACTGAAGAAATTACAACCCGCCAACGAGCTACACCCTAGAAATTTCGAAGTTGTCTGCTCTGAGGGGAAGGAGAAATCAAAATAAATGCTATATTTCGTACATTTCGTGTTTGATGATCTCAGAATGAATGAATGCGACTCCGTTTACAGCATGAGAACCGACGATCGATAGATGAGCCATGTTGATTCGTTTTTCTCCATCTTCTTCGATCAATGACATTCGTGCCATACGAGCTACATCGCCGGGATATTTCTTCAATACAGCCTGAAAAATTCGCCAATTTTCATTTAATAAAATGTTTACCACTTGCAATTTCACGTTGTACGTACTTGTAAATGGTTATGGTTGATTAAATAGATGATTTCCAAATGCCGGGGTAAAATTCGTTCGAACATGGATACCGGCCATCTCTCCAAAGCCTCAGGTAAAACTGTATGATTGGTATAGGCGCAAATTCTAGTAGTTATATCCCACGCCTGAAATCGATCTCGAGTATAATCCAATGTTATCAACAATAAAAATCAAAGAAAAATGTTGAAATGTAAATCATTTACTTTATCCCAATCTAAGCCTTCTTCGTCGACCAACAGCCTCATTAATTCAGGTATAGCTAACGCAGGATGAGTATCGTTCAATTGAATAGCAACTTTATCAGGAAGCTGGTCCAAAGATTTTCTCCCCTCTGGAGCATTAGGAGGAATAGATGCTCTATAACGACGAATAATATCCTATGAAAAGAAAATACATCAAATTAATAACATCTGTAGTCGAATGGTCACGTTCTTCGAGGTTTATTTAAATTACTTGTAGGGTGGCCGAGCACATGAAGTATTCCTGCTTCAATCGGAGTTCTTTACCACCGAAATTGTTATCATTTGGGTATAATACACGAGAAATATTCTCAGCTAAATTACGATCCAGTACTGCTTGAATATAATCGCCATCATTGACTGTGAATCAGAAAAAAGCAAAATGTCAAATTGTTGAATAATCGTAGTTCAAAATTTTTTTTAAGAGTAAAATGCTAAAATGTAAATGCAGTACACTCACGATCACATAAAGAACTCCTATACGAAGCATGTAAAAATAAATTGTCTATATTACAACAATGTCTTAATTATCCATATCGTGAGATCTCGATTAATCGTGCAATTAATTCGAATGAGCTACCCATACGATAATTTTCGAATTTCTTTTAATCGTAAAAATAACTTAATTTGACGAGATAAAAAAATTATTTCAAGTATAAATTTCGCATGTACTTTTTTTACCGGAAAAATCTAATGATTATCTCGTGAAAATTTTGATAAAAGTTCCTCACGAGTTAAAAAGTATAAAAATAAACGTACAAAATTTCAAGTTGAATTCAACAGGTGACTTGGCAGACCATAATCTCAACGTGTTGACGACATTGTTGCCGTATCCAGGGATAGGACTATCGTAAGGCATAGCGTACACCAACTATAAATAAAATAACAATTTTGAAAAAAAAACTGCAACATTTCAAGTAATATTTTGTATTGATTCATCTTTATACCTGCGTATCAACCCATTTACGACCTTTTGAGATTTCGACGACACGACCGAAGAAATTTACCGGTATCATATACTCGGGTCTAGCTTTTTCCCACGGATTACCAAATCTCAACCAATCATCGGGTTCCTCGGTCTGAAAAAAAATAGAACATGAATTACCTAACTTTGCCAATTTCATAATAGTAATTCAGAAGCAACTTTTCCAATATCTCTACCTGTTCTCCGTTACGTATTTTTTGGGCAAAAATGCCATATTCGTAACGTATCCCGTACCCGTAAGCGGACAAGCCTAAGGTAGCCATAGAATCTAAAAAGCACGCAGCTAATCTACCCAAGCCTCCGTTACCTAGACCGGCATCTTCTTCGATTTCTTGTAAATCTTCAATATCTAAACCTAACTGATACATGGCTTCGTCGCAAGCGTTCTGGATGCCCAAATTAATCATGGTGTTTTGTAGAGTTCGGCCCATGTAATATTCCAGAGATAAGTAATAGACTCTCTGTAATTAAAATGAAAAATAATTACAAACTATGTAACAGCTAACAGCACGAATTAACCTTTGGCAATAAATTTTTTGGCTGATAAGTAAGTTTGCTAAATTAAGTTACCTAATTACAAATTTTAATAATTAATCGATAAGGTTAGGTACGGATGTTTGAACAATGAGTAATGGGAATCGCTCATTAAATTCGATTAGATAAAAGTTTTTCTTTTTTCATTTTTAATCGGTGATGATGTAAAGTATATAGCATGGAGCAACGTGATTTTTGGCAAACGTCAAGTCAACGTGATATGGAATATTTTGAAAAAAATATTGTTCACTTCGCAGTCACGAGGCAGGTGTAGATAGAGTAGTGAACAATGAGTAAATATTTGATGGAGTCGTTAGGTATACTCAAATTTATTAAATTTGCAGATTATTGTTGGAATTTGGTTCAACTCAACACATTTTTATATGTAGGTCTAGGTAGAGGTACCTATTTTTAACACTTATAGGCATTTAAATTTTTTTTTTACAAAAATGATTTTAAAAATGTGCATTTAGAATTGAACAGGTTGATAGGTATCAATATGAAAATAGAGATATCTACCCCCAAATCCCCTTCAAAATCAAACACACCATAATTAAATTTAAAAAAATAATTATCAAAATCTAATAATCCAAAAAAACATGCATACACAATAACAACAATTTCGATGCCCATTCTTTACTTCGTACAACGGTACAACGGCTGGCAAAAACTCAAAAATATAACATAACATAACAAGACCTCGAATGATTTTTTCTCTTCATCATCTTATTTAATCCGTTGTATGAAAATAATCCGAAAGCGTTTCATTTTGCTAATCAACTGTTGATTCAATACAAACAAAATCCTGAGATTACCTATGATCGTGCAACCGGCTTTTTGATAGAGGAAGGTCAATCATGAGAGGAATTTTATTCTGAATCTGGCAAAATGGTGCTCATACTTGTAGTTGTAGTTGGTAAACACAAAATTTTCAAAGCAAGTAAAGTGACACTCACCTTCGGGTCATTTTCGTAATAATACTGCTGCGTTCGAATCCATCTTGAAACCAGATTATCCCTGACAGCGTATGCCAAAGCGAAGTAATAATCTCTGGGTGTAGCTATATTCCTATCCTTTACCAAAGTAAAATGCAAATGTCGATTGAAGTATTTCTTCAGCGTAGAAACATTTTCGACATCAGCAATACCCCTAACACTGATTTGTTTCCTTTTTTCTAAATCACTATTCATTTTTCAAACACGGGTTTAAAATTACACGTACAACTGAAGAACTAACACTCGAATGGTTCAGCGAACAAATGGAATATTTAAACTCGAATCATATTTACAATACCCAGCAAGAGAGAAGGTAAATTAATTGTACCTACGATAACGCAGTGGAAGTAAAAATAAAATGTTTGTTAGTTATCAGATATTTTCATGTTGAAGGGCAATTTCGTATTGATAAAGGTCAATAACTCGAAATGATGAGAGTGGGAGTGAGAGAGGAGAAATCATCTGGGAACTGGGAAGAACTTGTTTTTATCTGTACCGCTAGGATCTCTTCTTAAATGCATGAAATCTCGTTCTTTCGAGAAGAAAACGATTTTCTGGAACTTTTTTTTACTTGTTTTGGTTGGCCGACTTGAGTACAGAATACGAATACGACACGATCAAAGTTCAACTTTACAGTAACGATTTCGCAATAAAGAAAGGCAAATAAAAGCTAAATCATATTGTTAGTTATTTGTATCAACGCTGAGTCGCTGATGTACTTAATATTTATGTAAGTACTCTGAATAAACCACACAAATATGTGTTACAAACGACGGAAGATAGAAGATAGAATTCTATTCTCGGAATTAATTTAACGAGTGTAAATATTCCAAAAAATAACGCTAATTGCGAATGTCTCCATTATTTTCAGTAGTTGGGTACTAAGGTAATTCGGGGTAATTGTGAACGAAACACTTTACGGAATTCAAAAGTAAACACACTAAAATCACCACTTGAGAATCTCATACAAAACAACTAAAAAGAAAAATACCTTCTCGACCATTATTTTGTGATAAAATTGGATTTTTTTTGGAAAAACCTTGATTTCAAAAATGAAATCTTTCTATTAAGTGATTATAAATTCCATACATAATTGCAGTAAACATAATTATTTCTTCAAATATTTAATGTTGTCAGAAAATTTTCTGTTTTTATGGCAATGACAATGGTATAAAACAAGACAAGTTTTGAATAAATAGAAAATTTTGACGTCCGCATTGTACCTACCACGTACTTGAAAGTAGACATACCCATCACTTGTCTCCAGAAGACCACCTGTTGCACTATTTCTATCTCATAAAATAATGAAATGAAATGGCATTTTGAGTTACATATTTTTTCCCCTTTTTAAAAGCCTCTTCCGAAATTGGGACATTATTCGCGGAAGTGAGGGGCAATTTTAATTTTCCCCATCTTTTATATTTTGAGCATTTTTCCGCCACCCGTTCACTTTTCGAAAAAAATGAATAGAACCGTTTTTGTTGCAAATTTTATATGCTTTAATTTTAATTATGACAATTTTTCTGATTAAGCGCATATTTGAAGAGTTATAAAGGATACACAACGAGGAGGTAACTTTTGGCCTACATTTGGGGAACTTCCCGAGGGATGAAATTCGTGCAGTTCATGGCTGATTAATCAGGACACCGAAAGAAATATTTTAATTAAAATCAAAAAATTTCATGTAGCCCCTAGCCCAAAATGCAATTTGCTGTTTTGGGTTAGTATTGGGCTACATCACCAATTGGGGAAAGAATAAAACCAGCACAATGTGTATATTACTTTAATAAATACCAACGTCGAAATAATTATATAAAATGGCGGGTATAATTATGCGATAAAAGATATATAAAACGAATTAAAAGTAACACACAAAGGTAAAATAAAACTTGAACGAATTTAGCCAAAATATAATAAATGCTAACACAGGTAAAAGCAAATATTTTATACTGAATTAGTAACAATTTCAACAACCTACACAAATACGTATCGATAACATCGTCTTCTCCTTATCACTTCGACGTAAACATAATTCCACTATTATTTAAAGTTTATACAACCAAAAACACAATTAAAAGAAAGTTACTAAAAAGTAGTAATTCGTTCAATCCTACGAAAAATTAATCCCGCCATATGCTAAGCCAAAAAAAGGAAGAATTTGTGAGCTTTTTGCATTCGCGTACTCTTATGGAAATCAAAAAGTGAAAAAGAAAATGAAAGTAAATCCTACACGATGATGCTAAAACCTAGCAAATCATAGAACTGCCAATATATTAATTTCTCTCGTACGAAATAAAAACATTAAAAATACAAAAATCACATGCTTTAAAACGGGAGTATTAAAAGCTTTCGCTTAAAAATTATAGTGTAACATAAAAACGAACTCTAACAGGAGACTTTGTTTTTAAACCAAAGAAAAAATAATAAATACCAAGTATAAAATAAATATAAAAATTTAAAAGAGTAACTAATCTGTAACTTTTTTAAAAGTGTAAATTAACTTATAATCTTAAGACGTAGGTAGTAAAATTTTGTAGAATAATCATAAAATATAAAAAAAAATACGCGCACTGGTCCGAACGTAACGCGCATAGAAAAAATTTATTTTTTGTAGTAGGGAATTAATTAATAAAACAGATGTAACACTAAAAGCGATTTTGAGGAAAGAAAACACGACGATTCCATTGTTTTTTTTTCATTATTACTATTTAGTATCGCCCCTTTTATTCCTTCTTTTCCGGTAATTTTTTACGCAGTAGAGCCGGTAATACGTCTTTTATTCTGAAACAAAATGAGTTGTTTGATTAGCCATGTCACATTGACTAAATAAATACAGGGTGTTCAATTAGTGATGACAAATATTTGAGATTCAAGTATAACTGATTAGTGATTACCACTGACAAAAAACTTTACGTATACGTACACCAAAAGTGCCTACACTTGTAAAAAAAAATCAAAAAAAAGGGCTACAGGTTGGCTACAGTGATTCAAAAAAATTATATTTTTCAAACTTCTCAAATATTCATCAACACGAACCGGACATCCCATATATCTGAAATCGGACGTTTTGCTTACTTGTTGGTTAGTTCTTCTAATTTCGCATGAACCAGAGCGAGATTCTGATCGATTTGTACTTTGTTGTTTTCATATACTTTTGGCAATGTGAATAGCGAAACGAAAGCTGCAAAAAAGAGAGGAAACATTAATATTAGTTTAATTTTAAAATATCTTTACCAGGACTCTCAATTGAAAATTTTCTATGGTGTTGCTCGATTTTTTCCCGAAGAGATGGAGAGTTGATAATTTTTCAATGTTGAATGTGAAAACTAATTTTTTTTTTCTCTAAAAATATTGAGCAATTTTTCCAACATACAATTGAAATTTTTTTTCGATTCCAGAAGAATAGAGAAATTTTTCGATTCCAGAAAAGGTAGATTTTTTTCTTCGCAGATTTTAAATTTTAAAAATAATTTTACTTGAAGAAAATTTAAATATTTGCTTTAAAGAAATTGATGAATGTATTTTTTAAAATTCCTCTGGAGAAAAAGTAGAACGTTTTTGATTAGTCGAGGAAGGTCTTGATTTTTTGAAGAAAAAAAAAACTTATTAGTTTTCTTCGGAGAAGAAAATTTTCAATCTTTCTGAGGTAAAAATATTTCTAAACTTAAAAAAATACAGATATCATTTTTGGCCTTTTCATGAAAAATGAGATTTATTTCAGGAAAAAATTCGTCAAAAAATGAAATAAAATAAAATTTTAATCCAAAAAAACTTTCAAATTTTCTATCCTAAGAAATCTAAAAACTATTCTTAGGTAGCTAGAGCTACATACCTAATTCCAGAAAAATCAGAATTTTTTTTCATCAAAATAAAAAAGCAAAAATTTGGATTTTTCAATAAAAAAATAATTGACTTTCTAAACATGAATTTTTTTACATATCTATCTCAAATTAGAAAAAAATACTCCGCCACGTTTTTTCTCCAACAACATGAAATTTATTCTCCGAGAAAGTTGAAATTATTTTTTCCAATTAAAAATGAGAGGTTATTTTCTATAAAAGAAATTAAGGATTTCATTCCTCAAAAATTGTGATTTTTTTCTTCGAATTTGTTTTATTTTTTTTTTCTTTTTCAAGTAATATTTTTTCTCGAATAAGTAGATTTTTTTTTCTACAATTGAGAGATTTTTCCAAAAAAGAGAACTTTTTTCCCCTTATCACAAAGTTGAAAAAAAAACAATTTATTCAAAAAAATTTTAAATATATATTTAAAAAAAAAAAAAATGATAAGATGAAGTTTTATGCTTTGAAAATATGATATTCCACCCCCCCCCCCCCAAATAAACCAGAATTCCCCCAACTGAAAGATTTTTTTTTAATTTTCTAAAAAAAAATTGTACTTAGGTATCTTTTTTCCATGAAAAGGAGAGATTATTTTCTCCAAAAATGTATAAACAAATTTTTTATTCAAAAAAAAAAAAAAATCAACAAATTCTTCTATTCTCCAAAAACATTTCTTCAAAAATGAGATTTAAGAAAAAAACTTGAGTTATTTTTCTCTATAACAAAAAGATTTTTCTATTCTAGATCTATAAATAACCAAGAAAAATATTCCATAAAAATTCACATTTTCCTCTAAAACATATTGAAAGATTTGCTTTCTTAATTTTTTTTTTTAATTTACATTTTTTCTACAGAATTTCTTTCGAAAATTTTTTTAAAAAAAATTTGTGTATTATTATCAGTTTTGCCATGTCATGTATTGTCGGAGTTATCATGAGGGGAGCTCATTTTACTTTTGAAATTTTGAGTGTTGCTCGAGCACTCGAGATACTGCCAAGTTGCCTGCCATAGCCTCTACCAGATTTAGCGAACTAATTTTTTTTTCTTGGTACATAACAATTAAATTTCATAAAAATTTCAAAAACATTTTTAAATAGTTCCGGACTTCGGAGAAGACCGATTTTCATCACAAAAAAAATTATTCTCCTCGGAAATTGAGAACAAATAATTAAAAACTAATTCCCAGAAAAATTGAACTGTCTACACATTCAACACCATTCACTCCTATGCAATATGCACTCGTATATTGTCACGAGCACCAATTAAACACTTCAATTAGCGTCCCCCAACCAAGCTAATTTCTACCCACTACCAATCAGTGCTAACTTACCAATAATAACCAGCGTTAATCCATTGAACCACGATCCCACATAAGTCAACACCCACAATACGATCGCAAATCTAACTGATTCCATCCAATTTTCGATCAAAAACAAGCGTCTTAATTCGCTGACATATGCGTTGATATGTATTAGCACCGTATCCACCAATTCGTGTACTTTTTCTTGAGGCAGTTTAAGGTCCAATTCTAAAAATACGCTGTAAAAAAAAAAAAAAACTAGAATGAGTACTCGACGAAAATATACAACTAGTAATCTACAACAGGTAAATGCAATAATGAAATTCTTACGATAACCTTAATTCTACCTAACGCCCTCGTTTACACGCTGGAGATCCTCGCATGCATTAAATTTAACTTACCTACCTCTTATGACCGGCGAATAGGAGGTACACACGCCAAAAAGCACTCCGTTCAATTGTAACCAGTCACATGGATAAATGCCAATTGCTTCGGTAGACGTTTTTTCATCATTTCTCTCTCTCTCTTTCGCTTCTTTCTCCAACGCTCACCACAAACCTCAATTAAAACGTTCCACTAATAATAAAAAAGTCAAAAACTTTCATTACGAGAAGAAATCTTTAAATTTGTCGCTTCGGTACTTTTTGCAACATTGTTACTACCTATACCGACGCTATGGTGAATTATCTATTCGTCGATCACTGCCGAAAAAATTAAATTATCTTCCGCAAATTGCCGGAAGACAACCATCGTTAATTTTTCGTAGAATTGAGAAAGAATAAACAAAGGGTGGCAAAGTAGGCAGTCCGCGTGTTCGAGACGACGTTATGACCTATTTTATTTTAATTTCGCGTCTTCTCTCATTCTCAATGAATTCGCGAAAAGCATTTTTGGTGGTGACGTTATACATCTACACACAGACAGTACTGTACAATGTGCATGCATCAAGTTGACACGATAACCATTCCTCACCGTGTCTCTCTTTCCCTTTGTTATATCATTATTACAAAGACGCTATTCCGCTGCAAAGTCACATCACGATGTACTGCTGCTAGCGTGGTCGTGACACTCCATTATTACATATTTATTTTTATTTTTTTTAAAGATGATATTGAAGAAAAAGATACATTTCAACCTGGTTCTTTATTTTGCTTTAGTTTTTTTTTCAACTTCGGGTAAGATATCTTATATTTTAAGGGCAAGAGAATTATATAATAGTAGGTATTCAAAAATCAGAATCGCTGACAAAATGCCGAAGCCTTTTCGCATAAACTGAGAAGTGAGGCAAGGATGTCCCTGATCTTGCACACCATTTAATTTGTACACGGACGAAGAGGTGTGGAAGTGACAAGGGATGAGCAGGCAATGATAATGAATTGAAACTGGACAGCAGAAAATAGAGAATGCTCTATTCTCCGACTACCAGGCAGTCCTAGCAGAATCAGAAGAACTGCAAAGAAGAGTGCATCTTTTGGCGCAACTGCGCAAGTTGCGTAAGAACGGGATGAACATTTCAATTACAAAAACAAAAACGATGACCTTCAAAGGAAAGGAACCAATTGGAACTAAAATCGCAATTGGAGGAAAAATAACCGAACAAAAAAACAGGTTCACATGGTGAAGTCGATGTAAGCAGCAAAGTGGATAAATCCTCAATGGTCATAGAAGTAATTAACAGGACATGTAAAGTACAACGAAAAAGGAGAACTAGAGTATACGTGGACAAATTGGTCCATTTTTTTAAAAATTTTAATATCTGCTCATAAAATTTTGGTAGCACTTTAAAAAAAAAGAAAGTAGTAACTTTTACTCATATTAAAAAAAAAATGATTTGCTATACACTTGAAAATTCAAGATTATTTTAGAATTTCGTTTTAAATAAAAAATAAATTTACCGATGATTCGCCAATCGCCAAAAAAATCAAATTTTCCATCCATTATTTGAAACAATTCACGACGCGACGCGACGTTTTAATTTTTTCAAATTCTTCATTCTTTATTCAAGCATTAAACAAATTGTGAAAAATCTTTACTCATAAACCTTGCTCTGTTACCATGGCTTAGTTTCGCTATCCCTTTCATACCTTGTCGAGGCAAAAATATTTTCAAAGTGATGCTTTTCAACTTAATTTTCATTCAATAATTATCAAAAATTGGGAACATTTTCACTTTTTCAGAAAACCACATTCTGCTACCATGGTAAGGGTTGATTACCTATTTTTAGGACCAGCGCTATCTAGAGTAGAGCAAAGTGAATTACTTTAAAAAAATATATTTATTTATTTATTTATAATTCACAATCACAACAAACTATAGTAGAATGATGAACAAAATTGATGGAACTTGAAAGCATCACTTGAATATCTCATTTCAAAATGTGGTTGGGATAAAGATAATAAACATATTAATTTAATACGTTGAATGAAAATTAACTTTTTCAATTTTTATTTTATTTTTTAAATTGTGTAAAAAATTGATCATATTTCAGAACAAATTTTTTAAAATTTTACTTGGGCAAAATATTATTTACAAATTTCACTTTCGGTCATTTTCTCAAAATTTTTGTTTTCCAACAATTTTTTTTTATTTGCCTTTTCAATTTGTTAAACACCTTATTTTTTTCACTTTGTTTGGGCTAATCTTTCAATCCTCCAAAGACTCCAAAGGCAATTTTTTTTTTCAAAATAATCTCTATAACTTTTCATTCAAACAGAGATCGGTACCCGAACCCAAAAATATTAAAAAGGATATCAAGATCCAAAAACCTGATGTTTTTGGATCTGATCTAATCAAGCCATTATATCTTTTTTAAATTTTATGTGCAGATTTTTCAATTATTGAAAAAAAAATCCAGATCCTCAAAAATAATTTTTCTTTTTCTAGTTTCATTTCTTAATTTTTCTCTTTGAATTTTTCACCTGAGTGAATTTGTGGTTATACTCGTAAAATTGATAGTTTTTACTTCTTTTTAAATATAATATCAAAGGTACTTATATAAGGCAATTCATAAAAAAATAAAAGGATATGGATCTTTTGATGAGTGGATCTATCCATCTCTGCACTCAAAATAAGAAAAATTGTAGACACTCTCATAAGACATTCCAGATCATAAACCACGCTCTGCTACCATGGCACATTTTTTTTTTTTTAGTGATGGATAGATCCGGATCCGAAAATAGTCTTATGATTTTTATATCCGTATCTATGATTTAAATCTCTCCCCTTTCAGAAGTTCTTCTCAGTACCTTAGATACTTTGAATTTTGAACCTCACTCAAAAGGTATCAACGTAACTAGTGAAATAAAGTGCACTTTATTTACCAGTTTACTGATCTTAAAGTGCATTTATTTCCTACGTTAAGTAAAATATATTATCCGACTAGTGAAATAAAGTACTATTCTTCCTCATCTTACATTTTTACAAATAAAATCAAACTATCGAAGAGTACCTAGCTCCATCAGACACTTTCTTCATTTGAATCTCACCAAAAAAAAAAGATTAGTCAAAACAAATGCACTTGAATTACCTGTAAGGATGTCCTTGGTCGGTTTTTTGCACAGCTTGAAGAACATGTTTGTAAATACGGAATCCCATAGCTAATACTAAAATCGTAAGACCGGTATTGGCGACGACGCTGATCAGCGAATAATATGCCATTGATAACAATAGCACCAGTCCGGAAACAAATACGATGGCGGACAACTTCGGATCTCTCCAATAGATAAAAGCCTCCACTGCAAAAAAATCAAGCAAAATAAGATTATCGATTAGCATTTTGTAAGTAAATCCAGACATTACATTTATCTCATGTTACCTAGGGCCATGCTGGAAAAAAATGTCACGAATGTTCAATAATTAGCAAAATTACACTACTATCTGTAGACAACGACTCGAAATGCGGAAATTTTTTAACCGCACACGCACAATTAATTGAAAATATTTTGCGCAAGTGCAGTAGGTGTAGCAAAAGAGGAGTTAAAACTTGAGAAAGAAATTGGCCGGCAATCAAAATCCACTCATCTGAAATGCTGTGGTATTCGACCCAGACAAAATACCCATTTCGTGTTCAAATCACATGAAATATGAAAACCTAAGTCTATGAACGTAAATAGGAGAGACAAGCTCTTTCCCTTCCAGGAACCATGAAATCTCGTATTACAATTTAATAACATTTATCGTCACCTATCGACCTATCTCTATAAAATGGTGAATGTTTTCCCTATTTTTTCCTCGTACGTTGCAACCACAACGCATAAAATACGATATACGCAAACGTATGTACAAAATATACGAGTACAATAAGCGCTGATAATATTCTCAAGTAGGATTTTCCCCTCTATACAATTCTATATACGTACAAGTTTCAATTACATTATGCCTTATTCATTCAATCGATAGTATCCACTAACCAATCGACCAAATAATTCCTTCCTCAAGGTGAAAATGCACTAACCCTCGAATTGTTTCATACTAATCGCCATTGTTTCCGGAATACCTAATTACTTGACACAGAAGTGTAGGAAAGTATGTAACCTGCCTACAATATGATAAATATACAAAAAAATCCCCCTTTTAAACCGGACCTTAAAAAAAAAATTTCTAATTCCAAACTTCTTCGAGATATATTTCTAAACAAACAAAATTGGTATTCTACAAATCTTCGTGCATGAATCGGGCTTTTGACAGATACAGTAATTTTTTGCCCTGGTTTGTAACCAAGATTCCGACAATACCAATCATTAAAGAAATATAACTCCTTTACACGAAATCTACCCATTCAATTCTAAAGACGTAGGTAATAGGTAATAGGTATATAGGTACAAGGAGTAGACAACGGTTAGTGGATTTTCATCATTTAAGAGTCAAGCTAGCTCCGCACGATACAAATAGCAGTGGTTGATTAACCCTTCGTATTGATTACATTTTCGAGATAATTAAATCTGCGCAAACAAACTCTCTTGCCCCTTCCATCGCTCGGTATCTAGCTCACTAATTAATATCGATAAAGAAGAAATTAATTTCCCACTGCGAAATGGACTGATAGTCTTGATACGTTCGAGAATACGAGAATACGGGCGTACGTGCGATAGTAATTTTTTTAAATCAAATTCCCAGATTTACGATGACAATGCGAGATAAATAGATGAGATGACTTATCACGACAATTATTTTCAGCTGAAATGCAGTGACACAATTCAAACCGATTTTATTGGATGTATTTTTGACCCCTGAAGCCCTAAAAACCAAACATTCTTCTCAAAATTAAAAAAAAAATGTCAGCGCTATCGTTTTAAATTGCAAAAACGTGCAGTGGATGAGATAAAATGAAATTATTTTTGAAAAAAGTCATTTCGATGAGAAATTTTTATAATTTTATTAGAAATAATATCGTTATGAAAATAATTGAGATTTGTTTTCAATTTTCAAGAGAACTAAGTGGAAAGTTTTTCATTTTTTTCAAAGTTTTTTTTTTTTTAGAATTATTAAAAATTTTTATTGAAAAGGGTTTCTAGAGAATTAAAAAAAAAATTAATTAAAAATTTTTGGAATATCCCCTCCAAAAAGATATAAGCATTTTTTTTTCAAAAGTAAATCCTATAGGTACAAAATTTTTATCAAAAACTTCTCAACATTCAAATTTTTTAAATTTTCCAAAAATTTCTTTGAAAAAAATATTGAATTTTTTTTTCAATTATTATGCATGCAGACATCTTAAAAATCAATTCGAAAAAATGTATTACCTATTTCATTTTAAAACTGAACTTTTCAAAATTTTTGAAAGCGGTATTCATCAATTTTTTAGTAGTTTGTTCTGCAATTTTTTTTTCAATTTTTATTTAAGAAAGACTTTAAAATTTTATTTCAACACGACACTTTTTTTTCAAGTTTATATAGTTTGAAATTACTTCAAAAATTTAATTTTAAAACAGAATAACAATTTTTTGAAAATTTTACCGATTTTTTTCAAAAATTATGTTTAAAAGACAGTTTTTTACTGTGTTGAAAGGAAATTTTGAAAATTTGTTCAAAAGTAAATTTATTCAAATTCAATTTTAATATTTAATTTTTTTTTCAATTTTCTGAGATTTTGCAGATTTAAAAAAAAATTCCTTTACAAGCAATATATCAAAATTTCGTTCGAATACAACTTAAAAAAAAATTAAAGATCGGAATTACAAATATTTTTTTATGAATATGATCTTTGCTTAAAAGAACTTTTTTTCAAATTTCGTTCATTTTGAAACAGGATGACAATTTTTCTGATTTTTTTAAATTTTGCCCGGGAAAGAAAATTTGTTAATTTTTTAAAATTCTATTTTGTAAAATTTTATTTCGCGCTATATTTTCTAAAAATTGGTTTGCAACTTTACTGAGTTTTCAAAAAATATTTTTAAATTTCGTTTCAACAAAGTTTTCTTAGGTAAGTATACGTTACATTAAAACGAGGTTTTTGATTTTTTTGAGCTGAATTATTTTAAATTATGCGCATATAAAACTCATTGCAATTTTTTTTTCTTTCAATTTTCATGATTTTCGAAGATCACTTATCCAAGATTTTAAAAAATGTTTTCTGAGAAAATTTTCAATTTTTTTTTCACTTTTTGTGAGGATTTAAAAAAAAAATGTCTAAGGCAATTTCAATATTTCAGAAGTAAAATCATATCGTAAATAAATAGAAAAATAAAAATACAAAAAAAAATACAAAAAAGAAATAAAGAGAGTTGAAAACAACTTTTGGAAAGAAAACTCCAGATGGGAGGGGATAGGGATTTTTTCGAAAACGACTCTTATAAAGGTGCGTTTAGATTGGCGAACAAATTCGCCGAACATTGGTTCGCGAACTCTATAAATGAGCGTTTGCGAACTGTTCGTTGCGAACCACGAACAGTAGCGAACAGTCGGATGTTCGCCGTACAGTTTGGACGGGTTTTTTGTATGCATGTGCGTTCGCGATCAGGGCTATGACACTTTGCACGCACGAGCAGTGAATGCGGCGCGTTTCTGGTTATAAAAATTTTGTGTTGTTTACCTACTGATTTTACACCCTTTTAAAATTTTTTGAATGGAGACTGGCCTTTCAATTTGAAACCAATAAATACCACAAAAATTGTTTGATTTTTCACTCTCTGTAGACTACATGATGTCATAAAGTTTTTAAAAGTAGATTTAATTTCTAAAAACCTGATGTGAATATTTCCATTTTTATTTTTTAACAGATATATTTTCCAAAATTTCTAAAAAAAAATTTAATGAAAAAGTGATTTAAAAAAAAAAAATACAAAAAATTTTCATTTTGATTTTTGTATAAAATTTCGTTTTGGCACCCCTGCAGCTTTTCACACGACTCGAAATAAACTGAAGGGCTCCACGTGGAGCCGCAGAAAGTTCGTCACTTTTGTACGGTTCGTCGTAAACTCGTATGAAAACTATTTCATCGAACAGTTCGCGAACATTCAGCGAACATTTCGAGCATTCAGCGAACAGTTCGCGAACCAATGTTCGCCGAAATGTTCGCTAATCTAAACGCACCTTAAGAAGCTCGCAACCAATAATGTAAAACATCATCAACGATCTTAGTGATTCGAAGTTCCAATATCACCAATCCAAGTACATGATTTTATGGTGACCTTAGCTCTCAATCAAGTTCATGATCACTTCAAAAATTTCAAGTTCCAAAGGTCAACTCTTTTTCTTTTATTACTTTTTTTTTGTTAATTTTTTTTAGTTATTTACATAATGATTTGCTTCTGCGATATTGAAATTGCCTTAGAAATTTTTACTTTAAAAATCCTCACAGTAAATGAAAATTTTTTCTCAGAAATTTTCTGAAAGAGAAAAAAAAAGAGAGTTGGTCCCAGATTAATTTTCAAGCCATCTCCATGTACTTATAACAAACTATAAAACTGCGGAAATCAGTCAAGAAAATTTTTTCATCATTGATTAAAATTAGGGGATGACTGTTCTGAACTAAGTCAAGGTTATTTCGAGATATTGCTCGATTGCCTATTCGGTCATTATCTTATCCCATTATGTTCATTAATCTTTTGTCGCCCCAATAGTTGTAATGATTCGGGCAAAGTTTACAAAATATTAGGACTTTCGACGTGTATACACAGGCAAACTGTAGCGTGAAAGGTTTCATTATCACGTTCCACAAAAATGCTCCCCAACAAAAACATCAACATTGTCGTATAAATAAAAAATTGCACGCGATAATTACTATCGCGAATCAAAGTACGGGAGGAAGCTTCTAATTTGAATATTTTGTTCGTATTTTTTTCCATTTCCTCAAAAAAAGGAAAAAAAAAAAAAAATACTGAATCTTCCTCTCTCGTTATACATTCCCAAATCCAAACAGATGATATTTTCCATAGCCTCTGTGCTCTGCCTCGAGCCCTTCGCCGAACTGCTCTCATACACGTAGACATCTGGTTAAGTGAACTAGATAATTATTCGCAGGTGCTTCATTCATATAGTTCGTACTTCGTACATCGTAGCTCCTGCATCCGAAAGCCTAAATTTCCATTCAAATTAAACCAATAATTAAGCAGTGTTGCCGCCAGCGGAACGGAAAGTACGAAAACTTGGTTTACTTTCACTATTATTACGATACGCTCACAGAACGTAGGTGTTGTAAATTTACATAGGAAGGTACTACTAATATGCCTACGTTATCAAAATATCGACAGATAATATCGATCGTAATGTAATGAATGATACACAAATGTAAATCGAACACCCACTACCGTCATCTCCTTAAAATTATCAATTCTTTCTCACCATTAGTCCATTACCCACCGATTACTTATCAAAATTAGGATAAACATAGTTATGATGATGAGGCGCTAAAATACATACCAGGTCCTCTCTCAGGTAACACATAATAATTGGTCGATGAGGATCTACTGAATGGTTTGGTATTGCGACGAGGAGCCATCTTATTAGCTTATTATTATCACAGACTATTAAAATATGTACACGAAAAACTAAACTAAGAAACCCAAAACAAAATACAATCTAAAACTAAGTGAAAGACTAATAGAAAGCTCTACCATCTACACCGTAAGCAACTGCGAGACGAGTATACGTCTACACTAAGCCACGAATGAAATGTGCAGTAAACGCTAAACTCGCAATCGCAACCCGTTCCAACCGAACACATCAGTTCAGTTAACTTGTTCCAGCTAAGCATTACGTTGCGCCGTCGACGATGCAGGCAATCGTCAACGGAGGTATACGGCGTGCTTCGAAATGAAGACGTAGACGGTTTAACTATTTTAACAATTTACCATATGTTAGCTCGATACCAGAGCAAGGCTGAAATGATTCGTATTAATTGAACATTTTCAATTAAAATTCGTTCGTGTAAACGTTATTTTATAATACTTTGTATCATATTTTTATAGCTTTAAAAATCAAAACCAAAACACTCGAGAAGTGTTACGATTTCTTCTTATTCTTCTTACCTTATCTATCGCTAAAACAAATTAAAAATACATTTATGTAACTAGTGAAATAAAGTGCACTTTATTTACCACTTTTCTGATCTAAA
>FIZV01071334.1:0-10316 GCA_900050545.1 Trionymus perrisii | reverse complement strand
TTTACAAATCTTATGTAACTTTTTACATTCTTTCTGCTGGTGGTGGCAGATTTCCCCAACACGAACGTTTTACTCGTATAGTGCTTTTTTGAGTTATGTTGCTTTTGGATTAAAGAACTCTTTTTTTCGAGTTATGGTGTTATTGTTCTGAGGTTGCCAAATGAAAATGACCACTAATAAAGTAATAAAAATAAATTACCTAAGCAACCAAAAACAAACACAAAACATAGGTAACACGGTAGCAGTTTTTGTTGCTTTCAAATTTTCAATTTAAAAATAATGCCAATTTTTTGGTAAAAAATTTAAAATAATAAAATAAAAATAAAATATTTCGGGCAATCCTGAAGGTAACACTGTCAAAATTAATAGGTTGTACAAAATGTACCTTCCTAAATGTACCTTCTCAATTTTCATTTTTTTTTTACTTCATTGGCAACACTTACTCATATCATTAAAAAACATTTTACTGATACTGCACCAAAAAACTATAGACAGTACAAAAAACCATTAATTTCGATGAAGCGTCTAATTTAAAATAATGAAATAATTCGTAAATGAATTGAAATGATTATAGTTTTGCAGTGTTTAAAAAGATAAATCGTTTGTTTTCTCTTTATATTCCGTATGCATCTCAATCAAAATGGTAATTATATTTATACAATAAGTATCGCTGTTCATTGTTGTTATTTATAATAACTGATTCGGTGTTTCAGTCTGCTCTGTTTAATTTCCAAAGTCTATTGAGCGTTTTACTGCTGTTGATTTGCACTTGTGCCTACATAAGATCAATCCTTCCAAGTTTGCTGGATCGAAATAAAGTCGGGTAATTGAAATCAGAATGAACATTCTACATATGAAATGTAAATGCAACAAAACGTTGATTAATTTTGTTCGGTGCATTACAGATTACTCGGTACATTTTGGAAACTAGCCCGAATTGGTGAAAGAAAAAGTCCATACGTTGCGGCGTGTTGTGTGATAATGGCATTTTCGATATTATTGTCTTAATGGTTAAGCTTGAATTTACTGTGATTTATCTACATGTTAATATCTTAAAAATGTAATACTTTTATACAGGTGAAATGAAATATAAACTTCCAGTTTCAAATTAAATTTTTAATTTGTTAGTAGTACATAGTATCAGTTGTACAATTAAAACTACGGTAAGAAAAGTTAAGGCAGTTAACTAGGCCATTAAAGCAGAAATTTGATCATAATATTATGAAAGTTGTTGTTTCCACCATTGACGGTTATTTCTGGTTAATAAAAACAAAGACGATGCAAAACACACCTCTTTTACAGACATATTAATTGAAAATTTTGATGAAAGACTAGAAAAATACAAAGGTAAAAACAAAATATGAAAAATTAGCCAAGCTACACGTTTGTTTACTTTAAATGCAATAGTAATTCTAAAAGCAACGTCATCACTTTAAAGCTTAACATAATTTCGATTTAAAAAAACACTCCAATAAAAGCCACCCGAAGCCTGAACAAAATGAGCAGAATTAGTAACAAGTATATAACTACAGTTTCACAATATCTAGTTACACATTAAAAGTATTAACAACGAATTATGAGTTGACAATAATACTTATTCTCCCGTAAAATTCATCGAATTTGGTATTATTCCCATTAGAATAATCTAATTTATATAAAAAAATTGGGTATAAAAAGAATATAATAAATAGGTAGTTGAAATAGTACGCTACTTTGTAAAAGACTATCCTAAAAACAAGTAAAATTTTCATTTGTTAAAAAAATGTGATGCAACTTGTCTATAAAATATCGATATAAAACTTTTCTTGCAACAGTCCTTTAAATCGAACACATACATATCGTAAGACTAAAAATAATCAATAAAACCTTTTTATCTGATAATTTCTAAATACTTTTGCTTATGTTTACTGAGCATCTCCGTTACAGTAACAAGTTTCTTCAATGATACCTGAAATAAAAACGATATCAATTGAAAAAATTTTTGTAAGATAAATTATGCCAAAATATTCCTCGAATAGTCACCTGAGTTTTACTTAAAGTTTGCAGCTCCTTCAAATGAGACATGCATATGTGATGTAATGTGGCTAATTCTCGCGCTGAATCGCCTTTAATTTTGTCATCGCCTAAATCTGGTTTTTCTGAAACACTCTATTAAAAAGAAAAAAAATATTTGTATACATATATTAGTTCGATTATAGTATACGTATCGAATAAAATTTTCAACATCACATACGAAAAAACTTACTGATAACTGATCGAGGAATATAATCATGCGTTCTTTGTTTTTCAAAATAAAGGGATTTACTACTTCCATGTAAGGTTCTTTTCCACCGAATTCGATTAGGTTAGCTAAATTTTGTAAACATTTCGCCACCATTACCAGTGAACGAGCTGCAGTAGGCAACGGAGAGTCTAAAAGTCGAAAAATTATTAGTAAAATCGTTAATAATTCGATAGATGCAACCAATCCACGTATAAATACCTGATATAAGGTTGAACTTTCTTGGATTTAAAATTGCAGGACATAATAATCTTAAAAATACAAATCCGGAGACAACACGAGTACGAACGAGTCTTTCATGAGGCCACTTATTCATAACTGATCGTTGAAGGCAACCAAAAATATATCTCAAAGTTCTGCAATTTTCTTCGTATCAGTAAAATAACTTCTAAAATTACAATTAGTGGATCTGAATAATGATACGTACCTGGGACAAGCGTCAACTGACATGAATATGGATAAAGTAACTTCGTCAAGGACTTGCAACAGAAATTCAGCGTTACCACAAGCATCGTCTGGTGAGTCCATTTTACTAGGATTCAACTATAAACGTTTCAATCAATAAAAAATTGTATACAAATAATCAATATCTTGAAAATGATAATTATTCGGTTACAAACCTCGCATGAAACTTTACTATCCAGTAGTTTAGAAATTGTATCTTTCAGAGCTGCTTGTAAAAATGACGTACAGACAGATTTCATGTACAGGTCCATAATAGTAGTGGTGAGAGATGCACCTCTAAATAATGTCGATGTTTCGTCTTCTTTGTCGATTTCTGCTTCATTCAGAGATCTCAATAAATCGGCTTCTTTTTGCTCGTATCTGAAGATATAAAGTGAATAATACATTATTCCACAATTACACGGAAGACCTAACATTCGAGAACACTACTTCATACCTGAATATTCTAAACAAGGCGTTTGCTAAAGGCATGCGATCCAAATGGCACACGTCAGAAAGAGCTTTTACAGCTTCCAGGTCAGGATCGAGTAATAATTGCAACATAGGAGAGTACTCTTCGATAGGCATAATTAAATCATGTAGGTATCGAATTCTTAAACGAACTGAGCCCCATTCTCCAATCGGTGTTATGCCAGATAACGGAAACCAATCTTCGCTCTGAAATTTTTAATGAATTAATTAATGATGATGAATCAAAAAATTAACATCTCACAGTGAGTCTACCTCGTCTCCATTTGTTAAGGTATTTAGATCAACTGTTAATTCGGCCACTTCGGTGTCTTTAGAGCGTTTACCTTTATTATATAGAGTGATGGTGAAAGTCAAAACATCTGGTGGGACATCACTGCGAAATAAATCACTTTATAGAACCATCCACGAAAGTAAGTAAATATTTAAAATGTAGCAATACTTACTCTATAGTGAATTGCTCATCGCTGAACGGTTCCCCACTATTTTTAACTTTGGTTTTGGCAACTTTAACTTGATTTAATGAAATCACGAAATACGGATTTGGAGCTAATTTATATGGTAATCTAAACACCAAAAAAAAAACTTTCTGATTTTAATAAGAACTACACTTAATCTCAATAATTAAAATATTACCTGTGAGCATCCAAAATATTTAATTGTAAGCATCGCAATTCTCGTAAATTCTGCGCCTTTGGAGACCTAGAAATTTGTGTGATGCACCTGGTTCTTAACGCGCCGATCCAGTCCTATAATTGAAACTAGATTAGCATTCAGGTCTAAGAAAAGGCGTACTATATTAAAATAAATCAGTACTTGAAATAATTCCAAAGAGCCCGCAGATAAATACGTAATTGTAGCTAAACACGGAAGAGCTCGTTCGACCAATTGGAAGCAATAGGGGCGATCAAAAACACTATCGTCGACTTGATACAAATATGCACAACTTAAATCAACTAGGCCTTTGGGTTTTGTACGCTAAAATTTGAAAAAAAAAATTCTCAATAAATTTCGATACATTTAAATAGCGTTGAAATTCTAAATAATATTCACCTTGGGATTTTCATAAAAGCAAAGGTGAGTATCGGCAGATCCACCGGTACCACCCCCGCCACCGGTACTGTTTCCATCGAAACATATCAGCACAAAATATAAAGATTTCCATTTCTTGTTCTTTTCACTTTTTTTGAACAGGTATCCTTGCATTTTTATTCCTAAAAAAAGTATTGCATTAGACAGAAATTTTAAAATACCTACGTAGAAAAAAAAATAGATGTACCTTTCATTTTTTTCAACCCTACTTGCTCTCGACATTCTCTTAAGGTGGTATAAATTTTTTCAGCTTGTTGGATTTCTTTAGGTTTTACAGGTGCGTCAGTTTCAGAGGTTGTCTGCAAAAAAATAATTAAAACATTAGCCACCTAAAAGTGAATAAAATAGGTATATTATTTCTGTCGTAAATACTCACTCTGCACACAGGTAAAGCCAAGGTATGTCCTTCGACGATTTGTTCCTTACGGTAACGATTAATTACAGCGTCCAAGCACTCGAATGTACGACCTCCCATTAGATACCGAACGCCTCGTTTTTCAATTCGAAATCTCTGTATTTGATTATTAATATGGAAGAACAACGAATAATCACCAGGAGAATTATCACTAGGTCTAACGAGAAAACTTCCAGGACCAGCTGTTTAAAATTGTTAATCAATTTTGTATATCACAGAATGAAGATACTTTTAATTTACAAAATTGAGACTTTACCTTTTACAAGTAAATCAACAGCATCGGATTTAGTAAGATTTGGATGAAACCAATTAAAAACAGTGTTAGGATCGATGTTTTCATCGAGGTCTTGAACTAGTTCACGAAATATCATTCCTTGTTCTCCGGTCCGATGAGCGGTGACCCATAGCCAACCATCGCCCATATCATTATGTACGAAAAATATGTCTCCTTTTTGAAACCTTTTTCAAGATATCGCTAGAGTAAAACATATTGAATAAAAATTGACAAAAAATTACAACATACGTCAATTCGTCCGTATCTGGCATTTTGGTGTATGGTAAGATTGCAACAATTCTTTTTTTATCATTGACAGGCTCTGGAGGAGCAATAGGATATATCAAACGCTCTCTCTTTAAAAGATCAGATCGGTGAGTGTAGTAGGCAATTAAATCAGACAATGAATCAAATTGTCTTCCTCCTATGTAAAAATCGCCACAAACCGCTGTAATTCTAAAATAAACAAATTCGATAAAAATGATATCCGGTACACAGCTATAGTAGGAAGAAAGCAATTCAAACCTAAAGTGATTGATCCCAGTTTTTCCTAAGTACGATAACACGTAAGATCCGGGTTTTCTATCACTTTCACGAGTCAAGTAACTGCCAACTTTACCGGCTTGATATAATCTCTCTTCAGCCAAGTAACGATCCAAACGACCGTGATACCATCTAAAATAATGAAGCACATTATCATGGTGCACTTTTGATCAACTTTATGAATGTATCAACACACAAATTATCTGGAGGTGCTGCGATACATCCATTATCAATGGTTTCATCTTCAGTTTCATTGACGAAAGGGTCAAATTCTTCGAGAGGTAGTATAGAGTCTAATCCGTCATCACAACCATTGTTGATTAAATTGTTAATCTTATCTCTATGAGGAAGACTAGCACCACCTCGAATGAATTCAGCCATTCGGTTCCGGTACTGAAAAACGCAATATGAACATAAATTAATTAAACAAATGTAGAGTATAAATCATCTAAAATTATAAGCCCAAAAATATTAGTTTAAGAAAGTTACACTCATAATCTGTGAACAGAGAGGAAAATGCAGTGTAAACGTTAAAGACGACAAAACCTGACAACAGTTCAATACCGATTGAATAACACGAATAACATTTGAATTGAATCATACCTCTGTTCAGGAAGAAAAAAAGAAGATAACAAGAAGAATCACGAATTCACTACCTATTTAAAATAAACTCATCGAGAGTTCGAAACAAAAATTAATTAAAAATATTTTGTAAACAATCACATTTTGAAGTTTTAATCAATAAAAATAATCACCTCCACTCCACCACCACCTACCTCCACTTCACTTCTTCCACCTTGCAAGAAACACTCGCTTGAATCGCTAGTGTGTTAAATTCTCGGCAAGTCGGCATTTCGGCAAGGGTACCTACTTCGTACTTCCTTAGAATTTTTTTCTCAAAATGACTAAAAAAAAATTGTCAATATTTTGCATTTTGTCATTTCTTTTTAGTATTTTTGTTTCATTCAAGTTCTAAATAATTTTTGATTTATGAAGTTAAGAAATACGATTTTTCCATTTTATAAATTATAATAATAATTATGTTCAAATAAATACAAATTTTTATTCAGTTTTATTTTTTGAGAATCTAAGCATTTATTTAGTGAAAAACTTCGACTTTTTACACTTGCGCAATTTTTTGAACTTGTGTCTAAACCGCGTGATTTCTATAATGAACGTGATTAACGACATCAGTATGCCACTGAATAAAATGATGAAAACGCCACCTGTTGGAACGATAATAACACAAAAGACAATAATGAATACTGTAAGGGTTAGGCCTAAATACATAAAAATCGGTGTAGGTATTATTTCAGCACAAACCTAAACTATCCAATGTAACAGTTTCAGTATCGCCTTCTTCAACTGAGCAAGCCGCTAACTTAGAAGTATTCCAATATTTAGTACTCAACCATTCGAAATATCGTTCTTCGTGTAAGTCTAAAATTCTAGATTGAGGTAAAAATAAGAAATCAAAATCAATGTTTCAAAATTTATGAAAGAAATAAATCAATATAGTTAGGTACCTGTTTTTAATTTCGTTTTTTAGTTGACTTTGTTTTTTGATGACAATAGAGAACGGTCTTTCGCCGAATATATCGCCTACTTCAATTAGTCGGCAGTCTCTGTATACGTTATATCTTATTTCCGACGCATCGTGTATTAATGCAAATTCTCCTTTTTCACTATTGAGAACCTAAAAAATACGAAGCTAGATTTTGAAATTTCAAAGTCATGACAAGAATTTAATATTCCGCTCCCGTTCTATAGAAATAACTCAAATACCATGTAAAAAGGAAGAGTTGCATATAATAGATACAACAGGAGCTTAGAAACAACATTCCAGGTGTGCAAAATGCATCAACGAAACACCGCCAATTGGAACTAGAATTGATGAGACTTTTAGCGATGGAATCGGCAGTAAATTGATGAATTGCAATCATTTACTGAACAAACCAATATTTTGACGATTTCGCTAATACTAATTTCATTGATACCATATTGGCAAGCTTTTCACACCCGATTTGTATTCTTCGTTTCAAGATAGGTAGGTACCGGGTGCACAAGAATATTTGAACACCCTTCAAGGAATATTTTTAAAAAGTAGGTGATTGGTAACATTGTATATACCCTATATACCAAATATTCAAAATATATTCAAAATATATTGTTATTATTGATAACAAATCGAAAACATGTGTTTGTTTTGGTAAAACAGTGTTACCATACCACTACTTTTTAAAAATTTTCCCTGAAGGGTGTTCAAATATTCTTGTGCACCCGGTAGTTGAAAATAGATCTTATCAAAAGCAATTAACGTACTTTTTGAAAACCGAATGACGCGTTTGGCACTGGATTATTTAATTCGATCGCACGAAGTACATTCTCGTATTCTTCTTTGATTGGATAATCCCAAATACGAAACTGAGTCTCGTTCTCTTCACTTTGCTTCAAAGCTAGATCTTTCCAAACGCTATATGAATTTGACTTAGTTTAAACAAGCTTTCTTTAAAATGTTTAGATATTAATTAAGTAGGTACCTGTACCTATCAAAAGTGTTCAAAAATTACCTGAATAATATTTCTTCAGCTATTTTCATATTTTTGAAGTATAAATGAGCGTGGGAATTTTTCACCACGGTAAATTTTATTCTCGTATTATGAGTTAGTTCCCAAAATGTGGTAATAGGAGCCTAAAATCAGAAATATCGTAACTTCGAAGCACATTATATAATCTCTATTTTTGTAAAGAAAAAATCTCAATGTTTTGTTTTAATTTCTTTGGAGTAGGTAGACTAAAAAAAATTCTTAATTTCTTTAGCAAAAATTTTTTCAATTTTTTCAGAGTTAGGAAATTTTCTTCTTTTTATAAATATTCTTTTTGTTTTATTGAAGAAAAAAATTCTCCTATTTTTACATAAAAAAATCATTTATTCCCTCTTTTTTTTTTTTTTTTTTTTTTTTTTTTTGAAGTAGGCGTAAAGAGAGATCTTAAATTTTTTATTAGCAAAAATATTTTTCAAATTGTTAAGTAAATAATCTTGTAAAATTTTTGGAAACTTTTTTTTTGAAACAACAAATTTTTTCATTTTTTTTTTTTAAGGAATAGGTAAATCAAATTTTCTAGAAAAAAATATCTTAATTTTTTTGGAAAATTTTTAATTTCAATTTTCTTTTAATAATAAATTTTTCGTATCTTTTTTAGAAAAATATTTTAATTTATTGTTAAAATTTTTTTGGAGAAAAAATATTTTTAATTTTCTGGAAGACAAACAAAAAAAGTACGAGTAGGTAACTCTTATTTTTATAGAAAAAAAATCGTTTTTGAAGAAAATTTCATTTAATTTTAAATAAAATGTTTTTTGGAATAAAAGGTTTTTCAATTTTTTGGAACAAAACGATCTTTCTACCTCCCACCCCTTCGGAAAAAAATCAAGCTACACCCTATGTATGTTGTATACTACCTGCAAACGTTCTACTGTAAGAAAAGCTGCCAAATTAGCCGTAAATGTCGCCATCATTGCCAACACAAATATCCAATAAGCAGCGACTAAAAGTTTGTGTGCTGGTGAAAATGGCATATCTCCAGTCCCTTGATTAGTAAACGTCGTAATCGCGAACCATATGCTTTCTCGAAAAGTGAACATCCTTTACAGAATTTTAGATATAGGTAGATTTGAAAAAAAAAAAAAAAAAAAAAAAACTTGGCGTATGAATAACCACTTGCCTCCTGTTTTCCTCAAATAAACTCAATTTCTTACACGTTGGGGAATATTTTTGTATCAACCAAACTGCTAAAGCTGTTATGAAGATTGTATTTACAATACTGAGCCATACTTCCACATTCAAAACTGTCATAAATTTGAAAATTGATGATTTTCTTGCAGGTCTTCTTATCACTGAAAGTAGTCAAAGTAGTCATCTAGATAAATATTTATTTAAAAAAAATATACTTATTCATAAGCATCGATTTTTTAAAAAGCTAAATTACGCACCAATTGATAATCCGGAATTTTCAAAATAAGGTGTAACAAAATCCACGATCTTTGCTTTGGCTGCTGTCATTGATAATGGAGCGACGGCAATGTCTATTTTCTAAAACAGTAGGTTGTAGGTATTTTCATTTCAATTCAAATAAATTCTTAATTAAATCACTGTATCTATATCGAATTTTTGACAAGTAGGTACTTAGATATAACTGCATTCATACGTCGCGTCGCGGTGCGTCATTAACAGATTATAAAAAAGTACCTACCCCAGCAAAAATATCTTGAAGAATCCCTTTGCCGATCGTTTCCAATCCCATAGTATCTGCATCTCGAAACAAAACCAATTCATAATCAAAGTTCATTCTTTCGGCTAAAGTTCTAATCAGATCAATACAAAATCCTTTCCATTTACCGTGTGATTTGTACGACCAAGGTACACTCTGTAAAATAGACATCGCATTGTAACCACTATTGAAAATATAAAAGAAATAGGTAGAACTAACGTATATACGTAAATTTTTTCAAATTACGAACTTCAACTATTCCAATTTTATACACAGTTTTTTCAGACATCATGTCGCGAAGTTTCCGACTAAAAAGAGTTCATTACTCAGTCATTATTTTCTTTTAAAGCTTCAGTTCCTGGATAATCAATTACGTAGCAGATAAGAAGCTGACAAGTTATTGAGTAATTCAAAACCGAAAATAATATGCTTAAATAATGAGCTTTTTTGCACAATCGTTTTGTTCATTTCTTATAATTTGGTTATAGAAATTTTTTATATGGAAT
>FIZV01071293.1:0-10193 GCA_900050545.1 Trionymus perrisii | reverse complement strand
AGGAAAATAATTCAAATTAAAATAAAAATTAATCTCATTTTGTTATTTTTAAAATTATCAATTTTTTTTTTTAACGACAGCAAAAAGTAATTTAAAATTAGGTAGGTATCTGCTATTTCAGCACTTGAGTGCCACTAGTTCTACATAAGTCTTAACTCAGCTTCAAGCACATTTAGTAGGTACAGGTAGGTATAGGTACTTGATCATCAAATTCTCTAATGGAGGCAGATTAAATTCTTATTCTACCCACTTCCCTACGAGTTTTTTTCAAAGAATATTCACTAGGTACCTACCTATTCACCATTTTTATTTTTTTTGTTCGTTGAAAAAAAGAATTACTATCAAAAGTGAAATTAGTGTCAATTCACCGTAGAAATATTTACACAGATGATGAAAATTCAAAAAGTTAGCAATATTGTTATACTTATGTAAGAAGTGAAATTAAGGGACAACCCACTGTTTTAAAAAATGATGGCTTATGTATCACATGAAAAATATATCCTTCTCGGTAAGTACATTATCACATACGTATAGAGTTTACTGTTAAAGTTAAGTTCTTTATCAAATAATTTTTATTGGATATAAGCCGCGAGCATTACGAATCGAGTAAGGTTTCACTGCGTATTTTTTCATTCATATAAAAAGTTGCCATATTTGAAAGGTATCTACCTAGCTAAAAATGTTGAAGAGATGATATACTAAATGGAGCTTACGTATTTTCGCAATTCAACACTTCGACATGTCAGAAAAAAAACTTTCGCTAACTTACAATGATTTTTATTCGTTAACACGGCATCACGTACATTCTATAGACTAAGTACATCAGCTTAGTGTTTTTAAAGAGATAAGTAAGTAGACAGTAGACACATAATTAGACATAACTGATAATTTAATGTTTAACTCAATGTTTGAATCAAAAGCGTTAAATAGCCGCCGAAGCGAGCAAGTTGCCAATTTCGACAACTTTCTACCTCAAACAACAAAATTTTAAAACAGTCAGAAAGATAAATACATAAATGAATCACCTACTCCATACTCGCTTCAAATTCAGACTTCCCTAATGACGCGCCTAGTTATCTATAGCGGGTAATTGCTTTCCTTCATTATCATCAAGAATTGAAACAATGATGTTGATAATCAAGAATTTTTACACGCATCGACGGCTCGAATCGAAATTATTTATACAATTTGCGACCGTGGCGTTTTTTATCGTATTCTTTTTTTCCGTTTTTGGGTTATCTTCTTCTCGACGTAGCATTCTGCCAAACTGTTTAAAGTGACAGTAAATCATTCGCGGATCGTATTACCCAATTTTAGTACACTTTGACAAATCTAGTTTGGTTGGCAACTCGTCCTGTTAGCTTATCTATCAATCATACCGAGCCAACTTGACCATATCTGGGCTCGCGTACAAATTGAAGAGAAAGTGATTGGTAAAAGGCTAGGACCAGAAATATAGAGAATCTACACCCAGTTAAAAAATTTTTGGACCCAAGCCCTATCTTCCATCATTGAAACACATTAAGAATAACCACAGAACCATGAAACACATTAGGAATAATCACAGGATCATCAAACATATTGACTTGAGTATAACCGCCCCGGCAAACACACCTCATGCGATTAGCGTGCTGAAATAGTTTGCGTATAGCATGCGAAAATATGTTTTTTCATTTTTTCTTCCTCGTGTAAGAGAATAAAAATTATTAATTTTGTAACCACCAAAATAAACCTGAAAAAAAAGTTATTCTTTTTCGTGAATTTATTACTATATTTTAAGGAAAAGTGTGTTTTTTCAAATGCTTATTATTTCATTTTCAGGTTGATTTTGGTGGTTACAAAATTAATAATTTATTCTCTTACACAAGGAAGAAAAAATGAAAAAACATTTGATTTTACAGGCATTTGAATACTTTGTTTATCAATTTTCTAATGATTCCAAATTCCTGTTAAGGCAATTGAATGCCATCAGTTGTTTTTGCATTATATGCAGCGAAGCATGCAAAAAAATCAGTCGATTAAGATTTTACCTCAGTAACGAATACAAATTTGCATTTTTGGCAATATGCCATAAAGGTACAGACTAGAAAGTGTCGAACAGGAATGTCGGTTCAATACTTGGTTGAATTTATTACACTAGGAGGAATAAATGAGGCGGGAAAATTATTTTCCACTCGAAGAGCTTTGCTTGCATGTAAATAAAATGCCAAGCCAAAAGCCGTTGCGTTTTTCTAATACACGTATCTACAGTCGTACACCTACCTTTACTTGTTAAATTATTGGTTAAAACTAAGCGCATATTATGGGTTATGAAGAGAAATACTGAACTGATATCTGTATACCTGTAAATGTATACAAACTCAGACTATAGGTATTATACTCGTATTGTATCATTGCATATTTTGCGAATATATCATAGGTAGGTATTTGAGAAGTACAAATACAAATCCACTGCTTAAATACACCTAGCATATGAAATACCTTCTTATCCGATAGGTAAAAAAATATGGTCTTTTGTTAAAAGGAATTTCTCACTGAAATATTTTCGTTTTAAATTTTGTAATATGCTTCGGAATGCATTTGATGATTGAAACTCGACTAAATTAAAGTAGATGCGTATTTTTAGAAAAACATGCATTTGTTCTTTCAACCAAAAACATCCCTTGACCGATATAGGTAAGTTTTCAACTCAATCCATTGTCATTAAAATTCCGAACAAGATTTTCTCTTCCATTAAATACTACTTACTTGAAAACTTGAGTAAAAAATTGGTTTAGAATAAAAAAGTTATAAACACTTGGTAAGTATAACGATTGCAGCTTATGGGCAAATATCTCTCATCCCAGTAAAAACAATGTAGGCGATTCACATGCGAACAGAACGTTCAGGTACTGGAATGATAAAAACTAAAAAGAAGAAAGTAATTTCTTTGGTACCTACCTACGGTGGAGTTTGGTAATAAAAATACTTTAAAACTCAAAAAGTAACGTCAAAATAAAGTTATGGTTTTTTATCGAGTGATTTCAACCTCATATCGTATCTCATCAAGGTACTATATTCGAGTAAGTATAAATTAATCAACTTGCTCTTTGATCACCTAAATTACTGGTGAAGGTTAGTAATACTTCCACACAACTATATATTCTTTAAATTGGTAGTTAAGTAAGAATATTTATGTCTTTAAATAGGTATCACAAACAACATCTTCCTTTATTTTCTGAACGGCACATTTGAAAAATAAAAAAATACCCAACTATTTGATTTTCGAACTTGAAAAATTGTTTTAATTCCCATTGAAGTCGAACAATTAAACTTCTACTCGTGCGTGGGTATACGATCTACGTACAATGTGTTTGCAACATTATTGAAACTTTCGGAAACCTAATCTCCTATTTTTGTACGCAGAAAATATGCTTAATTCATGGAATTGGTCTTTTTACGACGAAATTAAAAGCTTTCACGCAGTAAAGAACATTTTTCAACCTGTTACTCCTTGCAGGGTTGTAAAAAAAAACACGATTTCTGTAATTAATTATTCATAAAAAAAGCTTTTTTCTTTCATTTTTCAAAGATAACGTTCATTAATATTTTTACCCTGGGTACGTCTATTCAAGTAGAAGAAATAAAAAGTCACATAGTTGAAATTATTTTACACATTCACCCTAAGCACTCGATTGTTATTTCTGAATAAGTGAAGGAGTTGATATTTCAAATTCAAGTACACACCTTTCTCTGTAGGTATGTTAACTAGGGTACCTTTAAAAAAAAGAAGGAAGGTAGATATATTTACATACTGTTCCACTTAGTACCTATACTTGTATATAAGTGTATGAAATGTAATTTTTAAAATTTATTTCATTACTTTCTTTTTTTGTCAGATATTTTTATGGAAGAACTCGATGAATATCAACTTCTCATCACAGGAAATAGGAACCTATCTGTATATAAATACCTAGATAGAATTGCAAACCAATAACTTTACGCAATACGCCATAAAGAAGTTGTGGTATATGGTAATATCAAGCATATGCATTATTGATTTACGAAAATACCTATAGGTACCTACCTAATTATGTAACCGAACAGGCTGCAGACTCAATTTATAGTCTACCTACATTACATACACGTATATCCCTATATTGTTTTGGTGTTTTTGTAGCTCTCAAGAGGATTCGTAACGTTTTAGAAAATACCAAGATGAACATCAAGAGAATAGTTGAATAATTCTAAAATTTTCTTGAAAATGTAAACCTGTTTTGATTGGTGGACTTTTCGATAATAACAGCAGTTACAACGTTCAACCGCATGTTGAATATTTAATTCTTTTAGAACTTGCGTATCGTGCATTCTCCTAATGGTCAATGTTTTAACAAGCATTATTAAATTTTTAGTAGTTGTTTCTCCATTAACACTTCTCGCGTACTCCTTGGGATTTGCTTTCTTCATCTTCCACTCAATTGCTAGCTTTCTCAATACAACAAGCCTATTAATATCTGACGACGAAAAATTTTATTTTCGTCACCGAACGACTATTATGAGCTACAAACTGGGTTGTATGTCAGTAGGTAAGATGGGTAGGTAGGTAAGTAAATAGGTTGATAAGTACACAAGTAATTATAAATAAAGATACTATTTTGGATGAAGGGAAAATACGCGTTGAAAGTTTCAAATTTGAAATTTAAAGGATGAATAATTTTCTCGAAAGTAAGTAGCATGAGAAAAGATTGAATAAGGCAACTGAGGAAAATGAAAGTATTGAAGTGGTATTGCTGAAAGGACATTGTGGACAGACCAAGCTTGGGTAATAATTCTTACTTGAAAGCTTATTAGAGTCATAAGGTTGAAACGGGTGGGACACTGAAATTTTTTCAAAAGGTATACTTCCCATTAAGATGGCTGAATTTACCATCACAACATCTGAAAAAAATCTTACCCACATATCTCTTTGGTCAGAAAGCGAAAAACGAAAAAAGAATATTATTTTAGGTGAAAAATCTCGATTAGCTGTTGAAAATAAAATTACGAGTAGATAATAAATTATGATTTAGAAAATTTTTCAGACAAGTAGGTAGAGGTACCTATTCATTTTTTTTTCAATTTTAAAAAAATTAACAAAGAAGTTGAAAATTGACATATTATAATAATATATGAGTTCAAATTTTTTGAAAAAACATAAATTCGAGGTTTTTAAAATCTGAAATAAAATTTTAATTCATCGTTTGTAGGTGCAGAAGTGGATTTGGAACTAAATATCAACAGGCCTAAAATACTTTAAAGTATTTTATTAGGTCTGTCTATTGCGTAGTTTGGTCACTGCTTGGTTACAAATACATATGGTATTAGGTACCTAAAATTAGGCAACTATTCTTATTTGTACCATTTCTTTGGACAGTTTATCTGCGAGTAGTCAAACCTACTGAAACTGGGTCGGTGATGTGTAGTGCAGTCGAGGCACTATAAACCACTTTTTAGGACCTAAAAAATAATGAGGTTGACCTGGAAGCCGAAGTTACAGATGATAAATGGTTTCATTTTTGGTGCAGATTTCAAAAAAAAAATACATTATACCTACATTATCTATTTATATTTTGGGCTCAGGAGTCTCCACAAATAAAGAGTCTTATTGCAAATAATTCAAAGCTGAACTCCCAAAAGTTCCTGGGTACATTTCTTACAAATAGGTAACCCCCACAATAACAATTTTAACCTCATTTGACATGTTAAACTCCACGTTGGACACCCAGCAGTATCAGAAATCCAACGGAAATTTTTTCATGGGTGTCAGATTTATTCCAAAATCTGAGGACAAGGGAATATTTTTAAGCACTTTTCTTAACTTCGCCGTAGGTTCTGTCCGGAATCAAATCTTAAAACCTCTATTTCAGGCACTTCCCTTCCCGTTGTCATGAAAACAGTGTTCTCGTTGTTTAAAAAAAAAGGTGTTTAATGAATGTGGGGCGGTACGCGCTTGCTCCGATAATGTGTTCGAGTCGTTGCTCGTACTACGTGTTCCGAGTTAGCGTTTTTGTTTTAAAGACTAAAATGCAAAATTTCTATCATTTCATAGAAATATTTCATAATAATTCCTTTAAAATCATATTGCAATGTTTTATGAGTGGAAATTTCAGCTCCTATAATACCTAATCATAGCTAAAAAGTAGAAAAAAATAAAATGAAATAAAAATTAAAATTGAAAAAAAACACTTTTCGTTAAAAATAATATGTAATAAATTCACGAAAACGAATAAAAAATTTTCTCAACATATTTTTTCAAAACAATTTTCTCAAAAAGCATAATAATTGGATGAAAAATTTTAATGAAAATGGTTGGTCCTGAAGTGATTACTTATCTTAGAATTTCATGTCAGGGCCCACACTTTCGATTTCAATGTTTCGTGAGAAAATTCTTCATCCAATTATTATGCTTTTTGAGAAAATTGTTTTGAAAAAGTAAGTTGAGAAAATTTTGTATTCTTTTACGAACAAAAAGTGTTTTTTTAATTTTAATTTTTTAATTTTCTTTTTTTTTAGTTATGATTAGGGTTAGGAATTGAAATTTCCACCTATAAAATAGTGCAACATATTTTTTCAAGAATTATTATGAAATGATAGTAATTTTGCATTTTGTTCTCCAAAACAAAAACGCTAACTCAGAAAACACGTAGTAAGGACATAATAACAGTAGGTATACACATGCATCATTTTGCGCTTTAGAAACAAAACTAGTAGATTACCCACCCTTCGAGCAGTTTGAATGTTTGGAGCAATGTGAAGCAGCGACGTATTACCCTAGACGCCTACTACGCACGTGCATAGAGCGTCAAATTTTCAGGGGCTGCAAATTTGAAAAAAGAGGTTATTATAAATTTGAATCGACATCTTCAAGAATTGAACTTCAAATTCGGAGTATAATCTACGATGTATCCAATTATTTTCGGAATTGTCTAAATTGCATAACTTTCAAAAATTGATTAAATATACTAAAATCAATGGATTTTCTAAAATTCACAAAAATATTGATTTTTTTAAAAATTGCAGGATTTTCAAAAATTGTAAAATTTCCAAAGTTTTTCAAAAACTGATAAATGTTCAAAAATTATTTAAAATTGAAAATTTCAAAATTTCCAAAATTTCTAAACTATCAATTTTATTGTACCTTTTCTGAATTTTATAAATTAAAAAATTTTCAAAAAATTGATCAAATTAATTTATCAAAATCAATGAATTTTTTAAAATAATTTTTCAATTTACAAAAATATGATTTTTAAAAAATTGCGGAATTTTCAAAAAATAATCATATTTTTAAAAATTGTGAAATTCCTAAAAATTGTCAGCTTCTCAAAAACAGATGAATTTTCAAAATTGATTGAAAAATTTAAAAATTACCCAAAACTGGCAACTCTTTATATTATCCAACAATTATTTTGAATTGTCGAAATTGCAAAATTGAAGCAAAATCGATGAATTTTCTAAAATTATCTAATTCACAAAAACTTCAATCTTTAAAAAATTGACGAATTTTCAAAAATCACAACTTTTTCAAAAATTGTAAAATTCCTAGCAATTGCCAGTTTCTCAAAACCAATATATTAGTATCAAAAAATATTGAACTTTCAAAAATTTCAAAAATTTTTGAAATTGTAAATGTTCAAAAATTATCCAATTTTTAGTAATGCATGAACTTTTATTTTTGTTTTATGGAAGTATTAAAAAATCATCCCCTTCCCCTGCCTAAGTACCAACTTGAAAAAAGTACAAATCAAAAAATGAAAAATTTTTCCACTTGAATTACCTGCAATTTTGTTTAAAATTCTAATTAATTTTTTTTTAAATTGTTTCAAAGTTCAATTTTTTTAAATGTTTCTAAAAATTTCTGTTCATAAAAAAATTATACGTAGATGGAAAATATTTGCAGGAAGGCCGGGAGAGTCTGTTGGTTTAGAAAAACTAAAGGGCGGCAATTTCTATGCGTAGAGCGGAAAAACATGTAATACGTCGCTGAGTAGAACTGTTTTTAGAGAATGGGGAAAACATAGCGTGGACATAACGCTCATTTTGTGCTTATTTTAAAATTCCTATTTAAAAAACGCTTCCGATCGAAAATAAAATTTGTTAAAACCTTTCAAGAATGTGGGTCCGTCATTAAAAAAAAGCCTAATGGTAGTTCTCAATCCGTGCGAACCCTGAACTGTGTTAAAAAAAAGCGTGCAAACATGGGAGCAACGTGTCATACAGCGGAAGCGGAAACAATTGTAGGTTTATTGAAGAAACTGGAAACATTTCGATGCGCGCATGCTTTGACGCAATACGCAATAATATTGTTGTGGCCATCCCGCTCCCCGGACTTATCGGTTTGCGACTTTTTTGTACAGGGGTATTCGAACACGTTCGCGTCCACGAACAAGCCATAATTTCAAGACCAAACCCGCTGATATAATTTGACAAAATAATTAGGTACCTATACAATATTTTCCTGCAAACATTTTTTATTTTAGCGCAAATCTTGTCATTCTTTCTACCGCACCTTGTACAATGTATGAAGTAGGTAGGTACACAGATTTGCTGGATGCATATAAAACAGTTTTTTTCGGGTATATATACCTATACGGTCACAATATCACGAATACGCTCGGGACTCGTTTCTCACAAGCTAATATTGGAATAGAAAAGCGTCAATATGATACCTATATCATTAAAGTTTGGAAGCGCAAGGAACATTGAGCCTATTACTTGAAAATGAAAAATCCTCTAAAAATAATATAATGAACACTCTTGGTACCTACTTATTAACAAAATTCTTATTTAGTAGAATTATTTGTTAGGTATTTATATCACGGACTCAGTAAGCTGTAAATGGAACAAGGGCACGGGGTTTTTACACAGCATGGGTCACCTTGATTTCAAAAAAATGACGAGTAAAATGAACACCTACCTAGACCCAATGTTCGATGCCCTCCAACTTTGGCTGAGAAATTTTTTTACATACCTCAAAGATCTCAAGGTGTTCAATGACTTTCTTTTTGAAGGTGGGACGGCTATATTGGGTCTTGCCTATAAAATATTTCATTCTTTTTCGTGGTGTTTTTCGTTTCTGCGTTGGTCCTGGCATTTTTCTTAAAGAAACTAGGATATTATGTGAAAGTAGATCGCGTGGGATGGGTAACAAATAATACGTACTTATTGATAGTGTATAAAATGAATTTAAAAAACTTACCCGTTTTCGAAGAAATACTAGCACACTATGGATACAACTATAAATTGGGAACTGAATGAATATTAATATCGAACACTAATCTCATGCGTAAATCACAAAATCGCATTACAACTACGGCTAATACCCGCACGAGCTTCCGATAACAACAACGACAAAACGACAAATGAACTTGTAAAGAATTAAAACAGCGAAACCGCACAGCTATTTGTTCGAAGCAATTCTCACAGCAAATTACAATTTAAACCAAGAAAAACACTTTAACGATAAATGACCAAATATATTCAACTTTAACTTTTACAAGCACATTAACCAACTACGATTATATCTAAGTACGACTAACACAATAATAATAAAACAACCTTCCTCATAAACATTCAGACAATCGCACCTCAGTGTTACCACCTGGGGAAAGACGGGCCAACTTGCCTATTACAAACTTAACATCGTACCATGAACGCGTTGTATACAGCAAACATGTGATTTTATGCGCGCGCATTCGCGTAATTGTATATCAACAGACGCCAGTTGAACGAGGCAACGAGGCTTTCTAGTTAGTTGTTCATATACCAGCTACTGGTATGTACGTGCTGGTACGTATATAAGTGTTAGGGTGTTAAGGGCGCTTCCTACACAGTAATTTTTAACCCTTGGTTGGTGACATGACGGCTAACAGCCGAAAGTCACTTCAAGTCAATTCGGTGACATGGCGGCTGGTAGCCGCAGTCACCCGCCAGAATAGCGCGGTGCGGCTGTCAGCCGTCATGTCACCAACCGCAGAACTTTTTTCTATGTCACCTTTCTAAGGTTAACCCGCTCCATTTTTCGTTTGTTTTTTCATCACATATGCCCATTAGTGCAGTAGAAATAGCAGAAAAATGGTCTCGACCTGGAACTAGTTGCTACAGAAGATATTTTTGATTTATTCTACAGAAGACAATGTACTTTATCACATATCCAAAATCCGCTCCGATCCGCCCCC
>FIZV01071259.1:0-24057 GCA_900050545.1 Trionymus perrisii | reverse complement strand
AAACTTCGGTGTATTTTTTAAAATTATTTTATTTTTTTTTTTAAAACCTTTTTTTTTTTTTTTTTTTTTTTTTCATGTAAATAGAGGTACTAAACCTACTCTTTCCTCGCAGGTACCTACCAACTTGATCAATTTTTTTTTTTAAATTATTGTTTCAATACAAATTTTGAAATTCAAAATTTTTGCAAATATCAAGTGCTGTTAAATTTTTCTTGAAAAGCTCTAAAAAAATACTTACAAAAGTAAATCATGTAGGAAATTCTAAAACAAATTGAAATAATGATAAATCTTCATCGACGATACGATAACGCCCTAATTGACAAACTATTCGCCCAAGTTTTAATCCAATTTTTGACTTACATAAGTATAATTCAATTAAGAAGTTCGAAGATCGCTACCAATTTTTGATGCATGATAATGTATAAAATTGTAGAACATTTCTTCTTCAAGAAATTAATTTTCTCCATTGTCGAAGGAATTATACTTTAGAAAATATATATAGATACCTAATAAATAGGCAGCAGGAACATACATATAAAAATACTAAAATAGGTACAGCGTAAATGGAACGTCTTTATTAACGTCGTAGGTAATATTGTACCGCGTTGCTTGGATGATAAAAAAAGTACACCGTGTCGCATTTTCGTATATAAAATTTCGAAAAGCTGCACACACGACTCTGGATAGGTTAAATTTGGACGAGTAGCGCGTAATATGAACAAACTTAACCCCACCCGATTCTTCTTTTTTCCACAAATGCCATTAAGGATTAAAGGACACATATATCTTATGTCAACGGCAGGCAGTGTCGCAAATTGCGTTTAATATCATAACGAACCACTCTTCCGCGTGTAACTGCCCCTTAATCATCATTCCCCCACTCGCGTTTTTGGTTTATGTTCGTGTTCGCGTGTGAAAAAAGGAAAAAATCTCAACGTGCTATAGAAATCAAAAGGCAAACAAAGCACCCTAGTTATTTGTTATAAAAATGCTACGCTTGTACAAAAATTTCCTGAATTTTTTTCTTCATTTTATTACATATATTTGACATGTAGAGAAAACTTACCTCTATGTCTATTCGTTTGTTTATCGAACATTAACATAGCGTCTTCAATCTGTAAAATAAAATAAATACTTTGTTAACAAATATTTACCATAAAAACTGAGTAAATAAATAAATAAAACTAATAGTAATAAGAGTAACGTGTACGTATCGTAATCTAAGCATTTCTTTACTCGAGTCAAGAATGGATGCGTGTTTCTTTTTCTATACTTACAAGAGAATCAATAGGTAGGTAGGTACCTCTACCTATTTTCCTTCGAATGATTTCTCCAAATTAATTACCTTTTGGCAATTTGAAAATGTGCAATACTTACAGAAATAATTTTATAGATTGAACATTTAGTAATCTACGAATCCATTTAAAAAATAATACATTATGAGGCCGAAACTAATATCCATTTAATATCATTTTTGTTCTCTGACATGTTATACGAACAGTAGGTATATAACCGAGTGATATAAATCAATGGTTCTAAAAATGACCTGTTCTACATACGTTGTTGGACAGAAAATAATTAGAAAAATGATTTATTGCGGTCGCTATTCGTATTCGTAAAATATGAAAATGTTCTTTAGAAGCAAAATTCGCCTTCTCAAAAAAAAAAAATCACGTCAAGAAATCCAAATATAAAATAATTTTCAACTTTTTTACCACCACGGAGATGTACGTAAGTAGGTATACGGTATAGAAATTTCGAACTGACAGAATTTCTATTCTCCGGGTGACACTTTATTTTATTTAAAATATTTTTCGATATTTGATGTATTTTTTTTCCACCCGTTCCAAATATGATTATCGCGTTCAAAAACGAGCATTTGAGTGAATTGTTGTTTAGAGTAGGTATAGGTAACTACAACTAGGTATAGGGAATTTCTGGTCACACATTTCACGTATATTTCCTTTGTACAAGGGTAAAGTTAGTATACATACGTTGCGTAACTGAATCATTGAGGTATAATGTATTATTTTATTTCTTTTGTTATACTCATTACATTATTTCTTTCGTTTAAAACAATAGGATGTATCATTTGATCTTTTATTTTATCACTACAAAAAGAATTCGTTTTCAAGTGAAAAAGAAAAAGGAACGATTATTTCATACAGCGCAGCGAACGGAATTTTTTTTTATTATATTGATATCTACAATGAGGTGTGAAGTGTTTTGGAGAACCATACCCTTATCTTTCAAAATTGAAGAACAATAGATTTTTAAGAGCATCAAGCTAAAAATTTTATATTTGTATTTGAAACATTCCCTAGTATGTAAAGTAAGCTATAGACGTGGCCATTATTTTTAACACTAAATAATTACATTCAGTCCTAATTCAAGATTCATTGTAGAGTGTTCCAGAACAGAATTCTCAAATTTGACACTTGAATATAATCGAGTATCACTACCAAAAAACGGATTAGGTCCCGTTTTCTCGAATCCAGTATCCTGAAGGACATTTTTCCGAAAAAAAAAATTTCCAACACTCTTTTCCTTGGATCTTTTTTTTTTTTTAATTTCAGATTTTTTTTAAATGTCAAAAGTACATAAATTTTTATGCATGGTCGTAAAGGCTTAAAATTAGTTTCAAAATTGATCCATATTTTTTTTGTTTTTGTTTTTTCATAAAGTTGCTCGTAAAGGTGTTCTTATAACATTATATAAAATCCAGCAAAATCCAAACATCGTACAGGGTTTCCCAGTTGTGGAGAGCTAGACTTTAGGTTTAAATATAACCGATTACCACCGACAAAAAATTTGATGTACAGATGATGCCTGATTCCGAAAGTGAATCAGCTACAAAGTTTGGAAAATCTGTATTAGCTATATAAAATCGATTGGTCAATACTCGTACTGCGTCCAAAATTTTTTTCAGCCCAGGTGTGGACAGCTCTTCGAAAAATAAAAAATAAATTCTAAGCATATTGGGTTGCCTATCTCTGAAATTGAAGGAATTACGAGGGACAAAACTTCGGCCAAAAGTATTGTTTATCTTGATTCGTTACGGTACAATGGTGAGACGCAAAAAAATTTTCAAAGTACATTACTTTGTCTCTTCAAATCTGAGGATCGGCAAACATGCATACACATATGTAGTTTGGGTTGAAAGCGGCGTGCTGATCGCGGTACATCTTGAACATATACCCGAATGGACTGCTAATTTTTGAACAATTTTCAAGATAATTTTTGAAATAATGTACAGTTTTTATTATTTATTTATTGGAAAAAAAATTTTAAGTTATTTGTACTCGTAAAATATATTATTTTTAATATTTTTCTAAAACATCTATTTTTTTAAATCTGGTTCAAACCACAATTTTCTACAAAAATCTTGGAGAATTAGTTATAGGTACCTCAATACCTCATACCTGCTTCACACATCGCCTTGATGGGATTTTGCAATTGTTATGCCTAGCTAGTGCCTTTTAATAAATTTGAAGAAGAAGAATACTTACTTTTGGAGAAGAAATTCTTATTACTTCGACTCCTTCAATTTCAAAAATAGACATCCCAATTAGTTTAAAATTTTTTTGCGTTTTCGAAAATGCACTGCTTGTGTCGTGAAATTTTCAAAGCTTTGCAGCGCCTTAATTTACAAAGATAGGAAACTGGCATACGTCATTTTCGTAGGTACGTTAAGATATCCAAATTCCAAGTTTAGAAATTCACTTCCGGAACACCCTGTATGAAGGCATTCGTGCAGTTGACGATTTATTTTCAAAATAACGAGTACCATATTAGCAGAAAATTGCAAATTACAATGGTACAGCAATCATTAATTACACCATTTAAACGTTAACAAATTCAACATTTTAATCATGTCGTTAAGAAGCATCACTGCCGTATGTGTAGCCAAACCTCCCCGAAAAACTAGTAAAGATTTAAATACCTACAGCAGAAAAATGTTTGTTTTATAGCCTAAAAACAACGCTCATGTGGAAATAATATAACGCAAAACGCGAGTTAGCTGCATTGCCACTAACGAGTTTTTCAAAAGAATCGCAAAATCCTACAAATGCCGCAGAATTTTATCTGAAGAAAAAAGACGACAATGTGAAGGACCCTTTAATGATGATGGCAAAGCTTGAGCTCTAGACGCGAAAGGATATATGTACGCCGCTACCACGACTGGGAATTACAGTAAGCAATGCACAGAAGGAGTTTAATGAGAACAGCCGCAGGAGGAGGCAATAAAAAAAATATGAAATACTCTGCAAGAAACCACATAATGACCTCTTGTAATCTCTTTAAGCTCGAAACCGGAATTCGCAACCCGTTTTTAAAGTAAATGCATACAAAATATCGTGCATTTGCCATGGTTTTCTTTTTCGTCACATCTCTGTCTTGACACAATATGTTTCGCATTTTTTCTTTCTTCTTTTAATTTCTCTATTTCTGTCCACTTTTTTTTTCATCAATATACCATACCTAATGTTAGAAACTCGATATTTCAAGTATTATTAAGGTTTTTGCGATCGAATTATCATAAACCCCGTTACAAAATATTTTCAAGAAAATTTCGTTTCACTTATAACGACTTACCTACTTCTTAAAAAAGTTCACGCAAAAATGAAAAAAAAAAAAATCATGCATTAAACGTGACTCAAATAAAAAATGTTTAATTTTAACAACTAAATATCAAATTCCGGCTGATTCTAAAATATTTTTTAATGCGATGCCATTTTGAGAGAAAAAGTTTTATTTTCGTGTTTTCTTCTCTTTTCTATTCTAAATTCGAAAAAATGCGTTTTCAACTTTTGCCCAAGTAGTTACTTCAAAGATTTTTTCCATTCAGTAAGTATAACTACGTATTTCACGATGCTTCCTTAAAGTTTGTCTTTTTAATTTGACATAATTTCTTCAAATTTAGATACTACATTGTTTTAAAAAAGTCGCTGAGGGTTCTAGGTAGATCAAGTTGATGAAACTTCTTCTTCTTCTTCTTTTGTGAGAGGCGAATGCAAGATTTACCTACGGGTGAAAAAACTCGCGCTTCATGTAATAAATATCGTGTCCAATGGATACTCAGTCAACTTGAGATATTTCATATATGTAAGAGCAATCATAAACGTATAAATCATTTTAGTTGGACGGATACAAATATTCCCAGGGGAGGAAAGGTATACGGAAGAAAGAAGGAAATGTTAAATGGTTCGCCTTTTGCATTGTTTTTCTGTCAGTCCACCTAACTAGATAAATATTTTTAAAAAGAAAAAAAGAATGGGAAAAAACATTTTTCAGAAATAATACGAATGACAATAACTGAAAGATATCGAACGTGTACGTGAACCTCACGTATTGGTTAAATGCATGTTTGGAATTGCAAAATGTAATGAAATTTCTATTTGGATAATTTTGATGAACCGTTAAGTATAATGTAATCACAAATACGAGTTTGTTAATGGATAACTAAAAAAAAATAAAAAGCCATTCGATGCGTCCCCTTATCATTCCTTTTCCACGCCATTGCGTTGATTTCATTGTCAAGATGTACTCGTACACCGATTCCGGCAAAAATTTCTCATCTTTGCCCATTTCTGTTAATCCGCCATTTTTTCATTTTCAGTTCGCAATAAAAAGACTGAATACCGATAATCGGTTTTTAGATATTATTTAAACAGCGAACCAGCAGTAAAGATGCCTACCATATTTTCGAACTATCGAAAATTCGACATACTAGGCTAATTTTCGAACAAAAGTAAATTTTGGCTAACAATTTAGGAGTCTTTTTCTATATGGTTGCGAGACTAGGACGAATCTATTCAACAATCTTTGAAAATACTTCGAAGCACTTAAAAAATTGTCTTTGCCTCCATTTAATATTTGTTTATCGAATTAATACGAAGAACGTTGGAAAAAATCTTCGAACAAGATATAACAATAGAAGACGCAGTGAAACCCAAGCTCAGGAGTAAAAGAACAGTTATAGAAAATGGTTATACAGACATAGCGAAAGTTATAAAAGAAAAGTAGGTAGTGGTAGAAGACAAAGCGTCAAAATACGAAAATTTTAAAATTCAACTTCAATAGTAAGCAAAAGCTAGGAAAGAAACACACAAAGTCACTTTGCTTTTATACCATGGTAAATACATATAAAGAAATCTGAAAAAGTAGCTGATCATTTTTGGGTGAAAAAAGAACGTATAGGCGCCGACTAAGTTCTGCATTACCAACTTTTTTTTTCATTCCATTTAGCTCCCTTTTGCGCAACACAAACCCTACAAACAAAAAAACTTTCCAAGTTCGCTATACATTCGGTTACCAAACATTTCACGAAAAAATACGAAAGTAACCCGAGTGTACATTTCTTCCTATACGTATACCAAGTGCCTGCTCAATATTCGAACATCGATGAGACACATTTTTCTACAACCTACATCCTACATCCATTGCACATCATTACACGAACTGCTCACGTCACGGAACAGTTGCAGAAGTCCACCACGAGTCGATGGATCTCCACACCTGACAACGATTTTCTCAGTAAAAACTCGCCAATAGGTAGAATCTAAAAATTACTCGAAATTGATTCAACTCTTTTTCGAATTTGAAAAACATCATTGTATTTCTGTACAGAAAAATAATAGTTGAAAAAAAAACTTTTAAGAAAGAAAATTATATATATATATTAAAAAAAAAAGAAAAAAAGGAGAAAACCTGGCTGGTCCTTTCTCAAAGTTGATTATTAATGTCATACACTAAGTATTAAAAAAGAACTGAAGGCTGGAAATTTCAAAATGACGAGATGCTTTTGTCAGGAAGTAAATTGAAAATAAAAACCGACATTAACGGAAAATGATAAAGTTTAAAAGCTCTTCTACGTCTAACGAGTAGTAGGACAGCAATAGTGAGTAATTTGAAACTTTCTCAAACAACGTTTGTTCGTTTTTGTTGGATTGAAAAGTCAGTATTACGTGCGTCATACCGCACACTACTTTACAGAAAATCGAGCATAAAGCGTAAATGGACGTCAACGATTAAACGTTTTCAGTCCGAACGAAAATTATACGTTGTATTAAAACCTACCTAACTGTGATTAGGGAATTTTTTGAATTATAAGGCATATGAGAAGAAATAGATATAGGTATTATTTGATTTTTGCATAGCACTTCAGCGAAAAATTTTAATTTTCTCATTACAAGAATAAACAAAATGAATACTATTCCGGAAAAATCCTCAAAAGAACTAAAAGGTTTTTTCTATCAAATAACTGAATGTTTTTCCAAACAATTTCAAATCATGAGGAGCCTTTATCAAGCTGACTCCAAAAAATTGAGACAAGCATTATTTTTTATTCCAAGAAAATTCAAAAAAAAAAAAATTCTCAGGTAAAAGTTAAAGTTTGCTCCAAAAAATTGAACATTTTCTTGTTCTAAATAAAATCCAAAATTTTTTCTCAAAAATTTGAGAAACATTTTCCCTCCAAAAAAGTTGAGATTTTTTTCCTCTATAAAAATTGATGTTTTTCTTTTCTAAAAAATTATAAGATTTAAAAATTTGAAAAATATTTTGTAACTTAAAAAAATAATAATTTTATTATTTTTTTTTGGGATTATAAAATACGTAGTTTTTAAATTTTTGCCAAAAAATCTTTCAATTTTTTTATAAAAGAAAAAAGAAAATTTTTAATTTTTTGGAGAAAACTTGAAATTTTTCTTGAGAATTTTTTTTTGAGTTTTCTTGGAATAAAAAATGCATGTGGTCTCAATTTTCTGTAGGCAGCGTAATAAAGGCTCCTAGTATTTTGAAATTTTTCAAAAAATCATTTGGTTAAGTATTTATATTCAAGAGAAAAAAACCAAATTTTTTGAGGATTTTTTAGAAATAAATCTTTTATTATAGGAAAAAAGATCTAATTTTTGTATCATTTGTCTTGAAAAAATATAAAAATTTTTAGCATAAAATTTTTTTTTATTCGTCTTTTTTGAAGGGGGAAAGGGGGAAGAGTCAGTTTTTTAAAAAATTAAAAAATATTTTCAATTTTTAGTAATATTTTTTGTTGTTTTTAATCCCTTAATTTTTGTAAGTAAAATTTTTTAGAAATAAAAAATATCAATTTTTTGAAATAAAAAAAATCTATGAATTTTTTTGAGTAAGAAAAATCTAACTCACATTCAACATTGAAAAATTTTCAACACGACACCCTTCCTAAAAAGAAACTGGTCTTGAATTGAAAAAAAAAAATCACTTCACTCAAATTAATACCTCACCATGCTGAAGTTAAACTCGTTTCACATAATTAATTAGATAGGTAAGTAGTAAGTATCTACTATCTACCTATTTTTTCGAATAACTGGAATGAAAAGTGGTCAACATAATTTTCAAGTTTCAGATACGAGTAAATTAAATTTCAATCGAAATCGTATTTCACATCTACACTATTTTGTTCCTTTGTTCTTTTTTTTTTTGCATTTTCAAGTGCAGTAATTCTGAGTCCTTTTCTATGTAAAATTCTGTGTACGTGGTAGCTTTTCATAAATGTGATCTATGTCAACATATCATCTCAGCTTCATCATTGATACAGTCAAATTAAATTTAAAAATAGAAACGAAATCCTATAGATATCTCTTTCTTAACGTTTTTATTGGAAAGGTACCTAATGCTAATTTACTTTGTTCCATTTATTTTTATTTTAAAAATATTCATGAAACGAATGAGCGCGCAGATAAATCAAAATTACAATTTAAAATCGTCGAAAATTTTTCAAATGAATAAAAAAATCTTTGAATAAATTTAAAATCGTTTCTCGAGTAAACGAAGATTGAACGAGCGATCAATTTAAAAACCTGCGCTGTGGATAAAAATACTTCAGTTCTACGTAACGCGACGTGAGAAAAAAAAAACGATTTTGTTAAAATTAAGATCACGATTACCGATTATTAAACAGTTGGAAATTTGCAACCTACCTCGTGGTTCACGGTTCATAGATCAAACTATACGTTTGTCGATTCTCGTATATTTTAGTACCGTAAAGATTGGCTTAAAAGCTAACTTACGATAGTTTTTCCACTCTCAACGTCTCAACGCGAATAGACTATAGGTTTAGGTACATAGGTTTCCAGTAAACATGAAAAATTGCAAAACGACAAAAATACTGTAACTATAAAAAAATTCAAACCGAGTTTCGTTAATTTAAAATTGTAGTCATGTAATTGAAAAGAGAACAGTCCTCGAATGTTACCTGTTCGTTATTATCTCGTGCTTGCAGCCAAAGTTTAAATTTAACGTTTAAGAAATTCGGTCCATCCGACGAGAATGAGGTGAAAATGTCGAACTGTTACATACGATAAGGTCAAATGTGTGTGGACCAAATGACGTGCCTAGAATTTTTAGATTTTTTCCATCTTCTAACGTCATGAAGTATAATTTTTCAGTTTACGCGAAATAACAGAAAGGGTTTGTTACATTATTGGAATTCTAAAATTTTGCAACTAAAAACCAATTTTTAAGCAGACCATTTTAACCCCGTCCATCGTACCAGTATCATCATCGATTTTAAAACTCGCAAAACTAAACAACTATAACTCAGCATGTTCTCGTTTCTTTTCCCGAACTTCTGACCGCATTATACGTATTTATAACGCACATAACCGATATCAATACCAACCCTATCGCAGAAATACATGGCATATGTACGAATATTATCAAAAACACAAGGAATATTAAAATAGTTGTACCTACATAACTGAATTTCAATTCTATTCAAAACATAACAAATACAATTCATACGTAAGTTTGAAAGTTATAAGAGAGTGAATTGTATTGATAACGAGCAGAAAGTAAAACCTGCAAGTGAGCAAAAATTTTTTATGACCAATTTTCAAAAAAAAAAGGTCTTGAAAAATGAGTTCGAAGGAGCTTTTTTGTTTTTTCTTTACTTTCGCCAAAAAATTTTAAGAAAAGTTTTAAAAACAAAAATCTGAAGGGATGAGAAATTCACTAACAAAAAAAAAATATTTCAACAACTTTTTTTGATTTTTTTTTTGTATTAAATATCATGTTTTTTTTGTAAAAAATTCATATTTCGAAGAAAGAAATAATTTTTAAAACTGTTTCTGAGATTTCTTAAAATAATTCTATTCGAGAAATTTTTCATAAAAATTTTATAATTTTATTTTGCAATGGGATATTTTCAAAGTTTTTGTGAGAAAATTTCCATTTTAATCAGGAATTTTTATGAAGTTTTTTTTTTGATAATTTTTAAACTTATATACTATTATAGATCTCGATCGAAATAGGCTAGACGAGGGTCCCACTCACAGAATTAATAATTTTACAATAAAAAAAATCATACATCATTTGGAAGAATCTTTTACTTCTTGCTAGGTAAAAAATGTTGTGATTTTTTCCCCATTTTTAAAATGATTAACTTGGTAAATGGGCCACCCGGTTTGTGCATTTCTTTTCGTTACTTTACCTCGTTGTAAAAAAGTTTTTTTTAGAAAAAAAAAATACAAAATTGCATAAATTTTTTATTGGAAGAAATTTTGAAAAATTAGCTGCAAATATTCAACAAAATTTAAAAAATTAAAAATTAAAAACATGCAAAAAAAAAAAAAAAAAAAAAAAAAAACTTTAAAAATAACTTTTAAGTTAAAAAAATTTGTTTGACAAAATATTCTAAAAAAAAAAACAAACGAAAAAAATGCCAGGAAAAATTTTAAAACAAAATTTTGAGAAAACCATTGATTTTTTTTTCAATTGGATTTGATTAGATGCCAAAAAATAAAGAATAAATATATATATATATTTTTTCAAATTTTACTATGTAGTTCGATCAGGGAGATACTTAACTGTTAATTGAAATTTCTCATTAAACAAATTCCTTTGGAAAAAACTCGGATGAATCAGTTGGAAAATTTTTTGATTGAAAAAATCTGTATCTTTTTTGAATCTCTCATTTTCCTTCAGATTTTTTTTTGAAAATTTTCCTTTGAAACATTGGAAAAATTTTCAAACACTTACATAGGTAGAGGTACTTGAAAAGTTAATTCTGAAAAAATTCGATGGTGATGAAAAAAAATGGAAAAAATAATTGTGTTGAATGAAAGGTATGCAATAATTCAATCACAGATGCAACTCGAGTGAACAATCAAAAACATGATCATGATGAGTTGCCTATCTCGAAAATTGAAGGCGCTATAAAGTTTTGAAAATTTAGTATTTTCCAAGAAAAATTAGTCGGTAACACTGCATTCAAAATTTTTTTTTCGACCTCACCAGTTTATAGCAATGCGATAAAACAAGAAAAATCGTAATTACATCAAGATGCCTATTTTTGAAATTGAAGGAGTTATTGCAATGAGAAATTTCTGTCGAAAGTATTGCCTACCTTAATTAAGTATTACAGTGCATTTTGGAGACTTGAAAGTTGAAAAATTCTGTCTAAATCAAAATAATACACAAAATAGATGTAATTGAGACGAACAGAACAAGTCATGTAAAGAATTTGGCTATCTTTGAAAATAAATGCGCTACGAGGCATCTAGAATCGATAGTTCCGAAGTCTGAGACTCCGTAGCACCTTCATTTCAAAGATAGGTAAACTTTTAACATAACAACTGATTTTGCTCCTCTCATAGAGTTACACCTGTTTCATGGATTGTATTGTCAAAACATTGAATTTTTTTAAACATGTTTTTTAAAATAGTTAATTATTGCAGACCTTTTATCGAACACCCTGTATAATATTTACACATATTTCAAGGTTCATAAAAAAATATTTAAGTCGAATTCGCTCATATTTTTAATTACTCAACCCATCAGGTATTGTCTTTAGATATTAAAATAGTGACTAGGTACTTTTACAAATTTTTATCCTACCTAATACAAAAAAATCTTCTAAATGAAAAATTGTTGAAAGATAAAAAAAGAAAAGTATACCAACTATATATAAATATATTGCAAAAGCGAAACAAAACAAAAAAAAAAAATCCGAAGTTACAAACAAGGAAAGAGTTTACAACCGAGGTAAATGGTCTGTTGGATGAAATTTCAAAAAATTTCAATCCTCTTTAGCAGAATAATTCGACTTGTAGAAAGTAGGAGTTACCCGAACCTGTTCTTGACAGCGTATTTTCCATTTTATACGACTTATTTCAGTTTCACGTCCTGTTAATTGCGTCGCTATCATTAATATCTTTCATTTCGTTAACACACGCACTGAACTTTTCCGCCAACCATTTTACCGGTTAAAAAAATTCCTGCCTCGAACGTTCCATTATTATAATATTTTAAATTTAAAAAATATACCAAACTATACTACGAGTATAATTTCAAAGTTTTGTGTACCTTTTTTCAATTACAATTAAATGATACGTCCCGGGGCACAGATTAATATTCCATAAGAGAGTTTGCTTCCTTTTGAGTTTTGATGGTATTTAGCTTAAGAAAGAAAATACTTGAAGATTCTACGGCGAGCGAGTTACTTTGAAGAAATCGATTCGAGTATTAATTTTGCTCTGTATTCGGATCACTTTCGGTTTAAATGAAATCGTAACAACGGCACGTTTCTTTCAACACACATTGTGTTGCAGATATGCGTTTAATATCCTATAAGCGCATTATTTATGGCAGCCTTACAAGTATACGTGTTAAATTCACTAACTAAAAGCCTCAATTACCAAAGATAAGCCAGCGCAAAATGAAAAATCGATACTAAAACAAATCCCATAAGCCATAATTCAAATCAATTTGAGATATTCCTTACAGCGATCGCATAATATCTAACCTACGTTTAACCTATAGTCTAAATTTTAGTGAATTTTTAAGCTAAACGTCATGCCTTCGAAACAAAAGATAGACCTTTTTTGACGTAAAAAATTGCAAGCATCCATGTAGAAAATTTTGTCCGTACGGAATTTCGTTCAAGTTACTCGATACGTTTAATGATATTGTGCATACAGAATAACTCATTGAAAGACAAATAAATTTTCATTCGATACCATTTCACAGCGAACATGTACAGTTTCGCATCGTTTATAATCGTGTTTTAGGATAAAAAACAAGTGCGATTATACAATAAAAGCCATTACTCGATGGGGAATTTATACTTACGTAAGCAATTTAAGCGTGTTGAAAGTGTGTAATTTGTAAAGGTCGCTTTCGTTAACGCGACCCATTAACATTAACATTGTAAACTAATGCCAATGCTCACACGATCACAAAATACAACCACTTATTATGCCACATGTAGCCACAGTATAAAATAGCTGAGATGAGAAGAATAGCGGAAAATCTGCATTTTTTCCCCCTCGCGATACCTTCCAGGCTTGGTTATATCATTTTACGTATACGTAATGCAAAATGCCGAAGTAGTCAGAAACACCTACGTGCTTCGAACGAATCATTCAAAAGCGTTTTCAAACGTAGAATGCGATATGACAAAATTTTGACAATCTATACGCAGGTAGATTGGAACGTTAAAGCCTTGAAACCGTGGAGCCTTGGAGGTAGGTAATAGGTAATTGGTACCTATTTATAATTACACATATTTTTCAAAGGACCGAATTTTCAAAGAAAAAAAAAATGCTTCCTTTGCGGCAACTTCCTCATTGCAGAAAATCGCAAGTTTTTAATTTTTTTTTTTTCAAAATAATTTTTTCAATTTTTAGATGGGTAAGTATTTAGAATAATTATTTTAAAATTTTGTTTTGAGAAACGATTATTAAAATTTCATTCCAAAATACAAATAAGTACCTAAAATTACAGAAAAAAAAAATGAAGGATTTTTCCTCCCTGAAGCGTCTCTTTAATAAATTGTAGGAAACTATGATGAATTAAAATTGAACAAAATTCAAAATTTACGAAAATTTATAAAAGTTTAAAAACTTGAGTGAATTTTGATTTTTTTTAAAAGAAAAAAGTTATATTTTTACTCGTACAAATATTCTTACCAAATTTCAAAAATGGTCGTAAGAATTTATCAAACTTTGAAAATTGATCTCTAAAACTTAATTAAAGTTTGAAAATTACTACACTTGAATTTTTCCTAAATTTTAAACATTTTTAAGAAGTTTATTAAATTTTTAAAACTGAAAAAATTTAATTTGAACTTTTCTAAAAATTTAGAAAATTTATCATACACTAGAAAACAATCCAACTTGTAAAATTTATTTAAATGTGAAAATTTTCAAATTTTAAAGTTACAACAAATTTTTTAATTTTCCGAAATTTTGAATTTATTCTTAATTAAAATTTTTAAAATTTTCAAAGGTTTCCAAAATTTGTCAAATTTAATGATTCGAAAAAATTGTAAAAGTTGATCAAACCATTAAAAATTTTCATATAAATTTTTTTGAAAATTTCTTTGCATTTTAAAAATTGATCCAGCTTAAAAAATGGTAAAATCGAGAATTGACAAATTTCAAAGTTTCAAACATTTTTCCAAATTTTGAATTTACGTCCGGCATTCGCAATTTTTTATGAATTTTCAAAATTTGTTGAATTCGTCAAATCTGAAAAATTACTGTAAATTGGAAAAATTTATCAAACTTTCAAAATTAAGATTTTACAATTTGTTATAAAACTTCGTTGAATTTTAAAAATTTATCCAACTTTTACTTACGTATATTTATTAAAATTTGAAAATAACCAAATTTTAATGTTGGTTCTTTCAAATTTTGACAATTTTAATGTACTTGTGCTTCGTATTATTTTACCTATTCGTAAAAAAATTGAAAATAGGTACCTTTCATTCGGAATTTTTGAAAATTTCATTCGGCATTTTCATATTTACAACCCTTCCCCTCCTAAAAATCGGTTCAAATCATCTCTGGCTGTACAACACAAATTGGCATAAAAATGGCCATTATTGAAGACTACAACAATTTGCACGTGGATAATGCACGAGGCAATCGCACATAGGCACGAATATGAAAATATTTGCGCATGAATGTAAAGCACTTACTCACATGCTCACATGGAAAATAGCGAAATCGCGAGTACCATCGTGATTCCGTTCTGGTATCCGCCAGAGGGCAGCACCAGCCTTGAACTCATTAATGGCATTTTTTTATAGCTTCTAGTAAATAAAATGACACGAATGGTAACGAAGGACGCTTTTTTATTAAGAAAAAAAGAAGACGACATATACGTAGAACGTACTAATGAATTAATGCGAAAATTACGCAATTTATTGTTCCATTTGTTTTCGGTTTGATACACCCATCGAGTAAAAAACGAGCTAAAATTGATGTAGTTGCCTAGCTGGCCACAAAACGTTATCTTCTTTCGCCATACACATAATGCATGGGCCTACCTTGTACTCGTATGAACTGTTAAGCACCACTATGCAGGTATTAGTAGGTATAGGTATTAGGTAATAGGTAGGTAGGTACGCAACATTGCCACATTTCAGGATTAAATTGATATTCGAATTCCACTTTTTATAACGTTCCTATCGGAATTACTGTGTTAATTTTTTCCCCATATTCGAGTCTCTATCTATACAATTTCAATTTCCAAGTACCATTCTATCAATTCTTCGAGCCTTCTTTTATTTCATTTCGATTCGAATAATATATTTTTATTCCGTTCAAAAGCCTCGTTTTAATCTTCTAAGAGGAAAAAAATTGCTGGGTGCGTGTGTGTAATTTTTTTTAATACTTAAATTCTCGTATACAATGATTTACATAATAGGTACTCTTATACTGACTCGAATTTCAAATACAACTAGTTTCAAATACAATCTATACCACGTGTTGGATTCTTTCGTTTTACTGCATCTTATGACCAACGACATCGTGTTAATGACATTGTAGTGTTTGTACATATATATGAGGGTTTATACAAGGCGTTTTGAAATATACGTTTGAAATTTGAGTGCTTGCGATGATCTAAATTTTAAGAAGATACTTATAAATCATTTGAGTTCACTTGTTTCGTATACTTCGAAATTACAACAATAATTCTCGTAGGTACATCATTTCTTAATAAAAATGGAAACTGTGTGAGAAGATTAAAATGATTAACTGGCTAATTTTGAGCATGGGGTTTAGAAATTGTTTTAAAGAGAGTAGGTAAGTAGGTATCAAAGGGTTTAATTTTTCGTCAAGTTAATGAAATGTTCCAAGTGAAAAATGAACTCGCGAAATAGCATTTATTTCGAACACATACCTAGTTTCATCAAGTTGTTTTAAGTCTTTAATACTCGACTTGGTGTTTTGGATTTCATAGTTTTGAAAGTTGAAAAATTAAAATTTCGTGAGCTTTTCAAAATTAATAATACAATGATTTGTTATATGAATGGTCTGGATTCCTCAGCATTTGTCGAATCATTTTGATCATGCGTGAATGGCTATAAATCAAAAAGTAGAAGTTCATTTTTATCTAATTTTTTGATACGATTTTTAAAAAATTTCAAATTTTTTTTTTCAGAAATATATTTCTTCTTTGCAAATTTATTTTCAATACAATTTTTCGTAAACAAATCCATTGGTACCTTTAAATTTTTGACGATATTCTTGATTTCCTTCTTGAGAGAACTTTTTGTATTAAAAATATTATTGGAATATTTTTTTAGAGAAAATTTTTTGAAGAGTTTTGATTTTTTACAAAGAAAAGTTTCTGTGTAAATGATTTTTTTTAATATTTTTGAATTTTTCTGAATTGTTTTTTCAAGAGAATTTCTTGTAAAAAATTTTTTCTTCAGAGTGTTGATAAGTTTACCATTATTGAACTTTTTCAAAGAATTTTTTAAGTTCCTTTTTGTATTTTTTTCTTGATTTACTTTTTAATTTTTTCAAAAGAATTTCTTGTATTTTTTTTCGAGTTGTTGACGAATTTGGTATTTTTGAATTTTTTCAGGTATTAAAAAAAACTTTTTATGATAAGTTTATTCCAAAGAGAATATTTTACATAAAAATATTTTTCATTTTTCGGCAAAATTTTTGGTTGTATTTTAAACAAAAATACGTATTTTCAAAATATTGCTTGACAGAATTTTTCAGAAGAGATTTTTTGAAGAAAAACTTCTGTGAAAAAGTTTTTTTTTTTTTTTTAGTTTTCTGACGTGGTTCTGGAATTTTTTGAAAAATTTTCTACAGAAATATTTTTATAGTTGGTTGTAATTATTTATCATTTTTGATTTTTTCCAACAGATTTTTACAAGATCCTTTTAAATTTTTTGACAGAATTTTCAGTCTTTTTTAAAATTAAAATACTTGAATATTTTTTTAATTCCTGCAAATTTCTTTCTAAGAAAATTTTGGGAAATTAAAAAAAATAAAAAAATTTTATCCTTGGAAATTTTTAAAACATATTTTTCTTTATATTCAAAATTTCTCGCACATAGATTTTTTTGGATTTTTTTTCAAATTTTTTGTTAGTATTGTTGCTTTTTTTAAACGAAAATTTTTCATTTTTCCGGCAACTTTTTTTCAAAATATTTTTTGGTGACCAATTTTTTTCCTTAATTTTTTTATTACAATTTTAAATTTTCTAAAGAAATTTTTTGTAAAACGAATCTTACGCTGATTTTTTTTCAGGTTGATCGATGACATTTTTGATTTTTTTGTTTTTCTTTTCAATAAATTTTTTTAATAGATATTTCCTTTTATTTCCAAAAAAAAAAATTCTTTCCAATTTCTGGACTGTATTTTTATTTTTTCAAGCAATTTTTTTTTCAATAAGTACTTACGTAGTTCCTTTTTGGAAATTTCTGTTTAAGGGAGGAGAACCCTTTCTGATGTATTCATGCAAAATTTTAAAACATTTTTCTCAAAATAATTTTTTTTTAAATGTTTTTTTTCTTTTTATAATGGGCGATTTAAAAATTTTTAAATACATTTTCTACCAAGAGAATTTCACGCAAAAATATTTTTTTATGAAAGATTTTTGGATTTACTTCAATAAATTTTGAAGTAAGCACTTGTTCTCATTTCATTATTACGACAGAATAAATCGGTCAGACAACATCCCGGATTATATTCATTTCAATTATATAACACATCCGCTGAATCGTACTTGTATTTCCCTTACGATCAAGGTCAAAAGATCTCGAAAATCTTGTACCAATATACCTCTAGATAAATCTGAAAATTTCAATCATGAATTTTCAATTAACAAGACAGAAATACGCCCTTTGGCTTTAAGGCTTATTTAGGAGATTTAGTACCTACGTTGAAATTTTTTAACCACACAAGTGTAGGTAAGGTACCTACATACTTAAGTATGAGCACACTCCATGTCGAATTTACCTTCGTTCGCGATTATCTGTATTAATTTCCATATGAGCGTTTTCCGGTTTTTAAATATAGTGCGCGGAAATAAGTGGAAAAAAATAACATCATTTTGGCAAAAAAGTAATTATAATCGAACGAGATGAACGTTCTGAGGTACCTAGGTGTACTTTTTACTGACCAAGGTCAATCCTGGAACACGATCGATGGACCAACACGTACGAGTATAATTTTACCTCGAACTTGAAATTCTTCGGCATTACATAATACGCTCGTAAATCATATAATTCGAGTAACGTACAAACGAGATTTAGTCCTTAAGAAAATCACGAATTTTCCATAAACTAGTGGAAATCTGAACGCATGGATAAATTTAAAAATTTATTGCGTAAATTAGATGCAGACACGAGATAATAATAATTTAGGTAGTTTGTAGCGAGTTTTAAATTTTTTAAAATGAACGCAAAATAAATTACGATCTGGGGTTTTTGAAAAAAAAAATTGCCATAATAATGGAGAAAACTTATATTGGTAAAATTATTTTCCATGAGATTTTGGGGGTGAACAAATACGCTCGTTTATATAATATTGGGTGCATTGTGGATGAACGAGGTTTAGGTATTTGAAATATATCGTAGATACATGTAAAACACACCACTCTAGACCGGTTAACATTTTGTGCATACTTACAAAATCCTTGATATGGTTCACGATAGACGAACGCGACGTCAATGTTAAGTTAGATTTTACAATAGATAGATATGTTAAATTAAATGAAATGGTGGCGCTATTTCACTGCAGCCAGAATTATCTCGCGTAGGTACGTCGTATGCTATAGTATTTTCGCTATTCAAACTCAACACTAATTTCAATTAACCGCATCGTCTACCTTGTCCTGTAATACATAAACATAAAAGCCAACTGCCAAGAATCAGATGAAATAACCGCGCGTAAATTTGGAAATGGAAACGCGGTCTCTCGACGTATGCTACCGTAAACTACGCGTCAAAACAACGAAAGGAAAAAAGCTTAAAAATTCCAGTTTAATTGACGAGATATTTCAACGCGTTAATCACACGCATTTAGTAACATGATCGAATAAATTTCGTACTCCACCTACACCTGACATTGGTCCAAGGTAAACCGTAGGAAATTTATGATGTATTGTGCTTCTGAACTATAAGTACACATACAATGCGTACCTGTTTCATATTAATCGATATCTGCCTTGAATTTCAAAATGATCGATCGACGTGGGAATAGATAAAAAAATTTCAAAGTATCCTAAGGGCTGAGAATTTTTGCCGATGTACGTATACATAGGATATAGCAAACGGAACTTCACACCCAATAATTATTACATTAGGCTACGTATAAGAAGTCAAGGTAAGTCCTGTTCGAATCTTTTTCCAGTCTAAAAATTCTTACGATAGATTTAAAACTTATTAGGTATACCTACCCGTAGTCCCTAACAATATAACAATTTTTTTTTACTTATTTTTTTTAACGCTTAGCGACTCGAACTCGATGCAATGTTCTGCACCAGACACAATATCCTTCGGTTTACCTTAATTTAACCAGTCTCGTTCCGTTTCTTGATGAATTGCATTTCTCTTTCGTATTACTTACAATTGTACCTTAATTAACAAAGGCACATATATGAAGTTCGACCTTAGTTCATTCTGTAGTTCGTGCTGTAGTAAGCCAATGTGCATAACCAAAAGTGAACCTATTAATTGCGGAAATAATCCGAAATCGATGCATTCGCGTTCAAGGCTGTTCACAGTCGGATCACCAACACTATACGTATCTAATTCACGGTTAAAAGTAAAAACTAACACAGTTGAAAGTTAATAATCAAACTATGATTATAAACTTTTCAAACATTTCATTTCATTTACCACCAATACAGGGTGTTTCATAACTGATGTAACGCCTTCCACGAGGTGAAAAAGCAACCCAAAAGAAACAGAAATCGTGTATACACGTGGCGCCTGACTCAAAAATTCTAAGGACATGGGAACATAAAATTGAGAAAAATTAATTCTTCATCAGGCATACAGACAGTATCTACTGAAAATTAACTTTTTTTACTCTTTGAATTTTTTGCATATCTTTGAAAATGAAGGCGGCACAATTTCGAAAAGGGATAATTCCACAGTTTGAGGCTCCGTAGCGTCTTTATTTTCGAAGATAGACAAATTTATCATATAAATGTTTTTGTTCTTCTCAAAAGGTCACACCTGTTTCACTTATTTTGTTGATGGAATTGTGCAATTCATTCTACAGGGCGTTGAATGAAACGTAGGTATGCAATAACTTAAGCACAGATGCATCTCAAAAAGTATGATTATGTTGAGTTGCTTATCTCAAAAATTGAAGGCACTATAAAGCTTTCAAAAATTTGGTATTTGCTAAGCAAAATCAGTTGGCAACACTGCATTCAAAAAAAAAATCGACCCCGCCAGTTTGCAGCACTGCGAAAACAAAAAAGTTGTAATTACATTGAAATGCCTATTTTTGAAATTGAAGGATTTACGGCAACAAGAAATTTCTGTCAAAAGTATTGCCTATCTTAATTATTACGGAGCTCTTCGAGACGTGAAAATTGAAAGTACTGTCGAAATAATACACGAAACAGATAATATTTTCCAAGAAAAAAAAAGTTATGCGAATAATTTGCTTATTTTTGAAAATTAACACGCTAAGAAGCATCGAAAATAGGTAATTTTGGAGTCATAGGCTCCGTAGCGCCTTCATTTTCAAAGATAAACAAATTCTTCACATAAATGGTTTTGCTCATCTCACAGAGTTACGCCTGTTTCATGGGGTTGTATTAACAAAATATTGAATTTTTTGAAACCACGGCCCCTTCAACGTCGAGATAGGCAACTTATCATAATAATGTTCCAAAATTTCGATATAAAAATACATGTACCTAACCTACCTGGTAAATGTTATTTTTTCAGAGAAGCAAAAAAAAGTGATGAGATGAAATTGCCTATCTTAGAAAATGAAGTCGTTGCAGATCTTTGAAAATCGAAAAATCTGTTTTTTCAAAGTTAGAAGCATCTGTAGCGCCTTCATTTTCAAAAGTAGAAAAAAAAGAAAATACCAGGAGTAAAAAATACTATTTGAAGGATACATGAAAAAAGCAAGGTAAGTCAATTTTTTTGAAAATGAGGTGGGGATATAGTTTGATTCGTAATTAGTAGAATAACGTGAAATATTTGGATTTTGCAAAAATTTAATTTTTGGTCACAAACATGGTCTATAAAAAATATAGGAGGTGGAGGAAAAAAATCTAAACGAACTCCAAAATGCAGGAAACGATGCATTAATAATATAGATAACTGTTTCAAGTGTAAAAATAATAAATAATCAATTTTTCAATTTCATTTTTTACCACGTAAGCCCTAAATTGGGATTGCAAAGGGTAATTTACTAATTAGATTCGTTTTCAATCATTACTTTCATGAAATTTGAGTTCACTACCTTATTGAAGCGGTTTGACATTTAAAAAGTTCTATTACACAAAACTGAAAAAATACGATTTACCTAGTACATACTTTCCCTGTACCCTCACTGTTCTAGTACTACTACTATTTGTTTAGGTTTAGGTACCCGACCAAAAATTATTTTTCCTAATTTCAAAATGGAAGGTTAATTACACCACTTAAAATTCATTTAGGTGGAAAATGAAGAAGAATTAATTCCTCATAAACGGAAAGACAAAAAAAAATCGAAAGTACAAAATAATGACCACCCTAATGCGTATATAATATTTTTCGTTCGCTGTGGGTTGCCTATTCACTTCGTGGAAGGAATTGTATCATCTATGAAACACCCTGTATAGTTAGCTAAAGCTACGCGCGTGTTGAAAATTTCCAACGTTTATTCGTCGTATACCTATGGCGCAAAGTTTGAGTAAATAAGATACCAAAGAAAAGGATCATATAAAATTACAGTTTCACTTTCGGTTTCAACTCTTGCTCACATTAATCTTAAAGCTTTGCGAGTTACTTTTCTACCTATATCACGTACATAACGAAAACGCGAGTAGGTAGGTAATATCATTAAACATGAATACTATTTACTTTTAATTTTCCACATAAGACATACCTACGCTTTTCGGCATATTTTCGCTTTTATTACCTTGAAACGCGACGTTTTTGGCATCCAAAAAAAAAATCCAAAACGTAATTTTACGAAAAAAAATTTTTACTCGTACTCGTAAAAAAATTTATCAATTTTACAATTTCCTGCCATGAAACACGAGACGAGGCAAAAAAATGTTTTGAAACTTTTTTATGGTACATTGCATGCGAATGGTAAAAAACAAAAATAGGTATCTAAAAAAAACAGAAAAGAAAAAAATCATCTACCTACGTTAACTTATTATTACGATTGTTTCGTCTTTTCACAACGTTAATTAATAAATATACTTCCTTATTGTAATTGATATATAATTTTTAAGATGAGAACTCTATACTGCATGTAATTTGCACAGTATCGACCTTCAGCCTCCATGTATTCCGAACACGAATGTTGTACTTGTGCCACGTTATTATAATGGCGACAAGAACTCAAGAAGCAATTGAATTAAGTAAAGCTACCCTTTTGCGATTAGCCAATAGGTAAACTGTAAAGTGTACATTAGAAAACGTGTAAAAGCTTCGTTAATTTATCAAATCGACGATGCGTGAAATTTATGAAATAGGTAAAACGTGACGATTAGTAAGTATTTTGAAATTATTTTAGCCCAGCAAAATAATAAATATATGTTTTTTTTTTATTATTGAGTAAGTATAAATGTACCTTATGTACCAACTTATAACTAAAGCGTGGGTACAATACCACCTAAGTATAAGAACTGAATAAGTAACTGAACCAAGGACGAAATATAAAACGATTTATTTAGAAGCACGTGCTCTCGTAATTTTCGATTTTTCTAATTTTTCAACTTTATGTGAAAGTTCAAAGAAGTTTTTTATTTTCATTTTTATTATTTTTCAAAAATTATTTGCCATAAAAAAAATTATTGAAATGATATGAAAAGAAATCACCTAAGTATTGAAATATTTCAAAACCTTAGGTTAGGTACCTATTACCCAACTACACACCTACCTACCTACCTACCTAGGTACCTACCTACCTACGTATAGCTACCTTTGTATGTGCAAGTGAAATTAATCGATAAATATTTCAACAGCAAATCACTACGTCGGAATATTACACGACATAATTAAATGGACCAAAAACATTATTCGGTGGCCAAGACGTTGTAACATTTCAGAATATAATTAATTCATTAGCGTTCGACCAAAATGAAGCGGACATGTTGAGAATTTCAAGAATCCTAACACCATTTAAGTAATATATTCATCGTACGTTTTCTCATTTATTGATGAACCTCTCCAAGTCTCCAGATACGAGTATGACAAGTTGCTTCGATAATTCGCGCTGTTTCGCGCTAAATGCATCAGCTGTTTGCACGTTCGGTACAAATCAAGTACCTAATCAATTCTACAATTCGGTGCAAAATTACGCTAAATGCCAACTACCCCACGGCATGAGAGGGAAAGTTTTGAAGTTTATTTTTATTTATTGAATTTTTTAATTAAAAAATTGATTGCATAGGTATAAAGCCAAAATTTTAAAATAACGATTTTAAAATTTTGTTGTAAAAACATTTTTTTTTTGAAGAAATCAAACGATTTGAAAAACCTTACTTACATTTTTCTTCAGTTTCTTTTTTTTTAATTCGATTTAAAAATTTTTAAAAAAATCTAAAAATGTTGAAAACTTTGTTTAGTAAATTTTT
>FIZV01071222.1:0-15109 GCA_900050545.1 Trionymus perrisii | reverse complement strand
TGTGAATTAGACCATTGCCGAACTTTTAAGCAATTCAATAATTTTTGCAAATGTGAAATAAAAATCCTTTAAATTTTAAATAAATTCTAACACTCGATTTTTTAAACAATACAAGTGGTACAGTTTTTCAAAAAATGTGATTTTCGATCTCGGCACCCCTTAGGTATACCTCCCTCCTTGATTTTTTTCAAATGATTAAAAATTGCCAAATTTTTGAAAGTCGTTAATTTTTAATGATCCAATAATTTTCCGAAATTATAAATTTTCAAAATATATCAAATTTCCCAAAAATTTGTTAATTTTATAAAATTCTAATTTTTTTTAAATAGCAGAAATTTCAAAAGTCAATACCTTTTCAAAAATTGTCACAATTCTAAAAATTATTAAATTTTATTTTAAAAAATTGTCAATTTTCAGTACCTATAACTTAACAATTTTTCGAAATTGTAAATTTTCAAAAAACGCCAAATTTTCCAAAATTGTTGAATTTTATAAAATTTTCTGATTCACAAAAAATATTGATTCTTGAAAAATTGTAGAATTTTCAAAAGTCATCACCTTTCCAAAAATTATTGTTAAGTATATATTTTATAAAAATTATTAAATTTTGAAAATTGTCAATTTTTAATGATCGAATAATTTTTTGAAACTTTAAATTTTCAAGAAATGCCAAATTTCCAAAAAACGTTGAATTTTATAAAATTACCTGATTTGCAAAAATTGATGAATTTTAAAGTCATTACCATTTCAAAAATTACCACATTTCTAAAAATTATTAAATTTTAAAAATTGTGAATTTTTAATGATTTAATAATTTTCCAAAATTGTAAATTGTCAATGTAATGTATGATTATTGGAAGTTAATTTCAGAGTTGGATTGTGATTTCTGAAAAAAATGCGCCCCGAATCTTTTTGAAGACTTGTCCTCAATAATATGCTTTCTCGGCACCCCTGACTCGGGTGGCATCCGCCACGTCAAAGAATTGATTCCATCGAAGCAAGGGCATACATGATGTAAAAAACTGTTGCAAAACAGAACAATGTGTAGAAAAAAGTTACTGATTTCTGTGAATGTGTAATTGTGCGTCTATGTTTTGTTAAATTTACGTATCCGTATATCAGCTCCAAGCAACGGCTCTTCGAGTGTCCGTTTGAGGGGGAGGAGGGGGGGGGGTTACTATAACGTTTTCGAGAAATGAAACGAGAAAAAAAATTAACAAGAATCAACGCATGTTATGAAACTCGATTCGAATAATGTGCTGAAAACCCGTCGACATGGTTGATAGATTAAGTATACTTCTTGCCAGGCTTTGGGTTTTTGGGTATACGAGAGGATTGCCTTGCTGTGAAAGGAGCAGCGGTCCTATAATCACCGATGAAAAGTACTCGTATTCGTGGATGGGTTAGGGTACGAGTATATGTATGTACTCGTAGAACTATAGAAGTATATGAGTAACCCTGTCTCGGGTAATCTGACTCAGAAATGACGAGATGAGAGGCGTTTCGGTGTACGATTTCAATTTGGAATACGGCGCAGAGCAGGATAAGGTCGCATCGTGTCGAATTTTGCGTGTGGCTTTGCTGCGCCCTTTGGAAAGAAGGTGTACGTTACGCTGGTGCTTTATAAATGGAAGATGGTTCATCATCGGATGTACGAGTATATTAAAAATTCGGCTCGGCTTCTGCTTCTGCTTCTGCTCCTGCTCCTGCTCCTGCTCCTGCGAACGAACGGAAAGAATTATAATTTAGAAACTCGTCGCTCGCTCCTTCTTGTTCTTACGTGTCTTTCGTATCAGCATCGTATCGTATCGTAGCGAAACCATAACAGAGCAATAAAGACTTTGAAAGAAGACGCGGAGAAGGTAGTTTATAATTTTATTAACTTAAACTCGGCTGCGTTGTTACCTTTGAGAGGGAAATATGACGGTTGAGACGAAGCAGGACGGAGCGGCGAGGCGCGGCGCAACCGAGCTAGTACCCTCTCGCGTGTATATGAAAAAAAGAAGCTCTCCGAACGTCCGCCGCAATTTTGTCGGCTCGTTAATTGGGCCGAAAGTGAAATTTCTGGACCGTTGAAGGTTTTCCTCGTAACTTGGTACTGTAATTTCGGGCATATACTCGTAGGTTACGAGTACGGGGTAGAGGTTCGTCTTCTATTAGTTACACGTACACGTACACGTAGGGGTAGTTAGGGAGGCGCACGTACGCGTACCAACTATACCTATACCTAGATTTATAGCAAACTTGGACGACGATATGGCGTGCGATGAAATTTCTCATCATTGTCGCCGATAATACGATTAGGATTTTTTATTTAATTTTTCGAAAAACAATTTAAAGCCGGCAGCTCGGCTGTATTAATCGAACGAGCGAGATACGCGTAGCATTTCGACGCGCCATTTATCTAGGGGATTAAGTAAGGTGTTGCAGTGTTTTTCCCTCGATCTCGAATCTCGATACACTTACTTATACGCGACGTATACAGATACACGGATATCGTATCGAATACCGACGATCGGAGGCATGATAGGGCAGGGCAGGGCAGGGCAGGGCAAGCAGAGCTATCGTTTCTGCTCGGGGCCACCACTAACTAGCGAGGAGAGCACCCCTTCTCGTCTATTTTAGAAATTACTTCGTGGACTCGATTTAAACGCCGCGCCACACCGCACCTTATTTATCATCTTTATTAGATATAACTTATTTGCCCGTGTGCTCGCGCCAGCTCTACTCTATCAATATGTACTCGTACCTATCCACGAGTATCTCTTCTTTCTGCTCTCCAATTCCGATATCACGTTCTAACTACCTATTCTAAGCTCGTTCCTGCCCTCCGCACTTTTCCAATTCGATAACGTGCATTACTCAATACGTAGTGTGTTTTTGAAAACAATTCCTCACTCAATTTTTTTTTCTGTATTTTCCCGATTTTTGCGCAGGTCGGAAATTTTAAAAAATTGTCAAAAAAAGAAGAGAGATAGCCTCGGATTTTTTTCCTTCCTTTCTTTTGCTGGAATTTCGTTCCCGTGTGATTAATTTTATTTAATTATAATTTATGAACAGAATTTCAAATAATCAAAATAAAAAGAATTGTCCCATTACAATGGACAAATTTACCATACTTGGAAGTGAGTTACCAAGAACACCAATCAGTTAAATTCAATAATCCAAAAACGTTAATAGACGAGAACTGGAAGAACAAAGTACCACACTTCGAGGTAAAGACAAATCTTATAAAATTCAGGGAAAAGCTAACAAATCTCACACTCGAAAAAATGTCAGATTCAATTTTCGGAAAAAATCTACTCTCTGATATCATTCTTACAATATGGCTCATTGTTTTAACGATCTCAATAGTTTTCTTAGGATATATCACAAACGTACAATTTTGGAAAAATAAAGAACTGACAGCAATTATGGAGATAAAAAATAAGACAAACGAAAAATACGCAGAAATTGAACTAAAAGAAGTAAAGTTACCTATACCTACACATCGAAAATCTACCGATTTCGAAAAAAATGACAAACCATTATTCTTATTCCTAGAATAGGAAACCTATACTTGTAAATACACCTATATGGACTTAAACCATATACCTATACACTATTGTTTTAATCATATAAATATACATAATCCTATCAAAAGAATCACCAGTCGTTTAAGAAGTTCCAAAACAGTCGCGCTTTTCGATCAGTTAAGAAATTTGTAACAATCGTACGTGTGTCGTAACTTTGAAATAAAAAAATAATTTTCGCGAGTATACTATGTTGGTGCGTATTCATCATACATTATATTTATACAGTTTCGCGAATTTAGTGCGGATAATGTAATACGATCAGTGAACAGTTCGAAAAACAAAATTTAAAAAAAAATCAGTGGAGTGCGGATTCCAAAAAAATAAAATGTACGGAAACAGAGCAGCCATGAACCGATCAGAGCAAAATGCATCATTCCGAAGATGTATCGAAATAAAAATCCCGAGACCACCTCCCGCAAGCCGGTCAATTACTCGCTGAAGAACATTTGAAACTGAAGAACGCAGTACTCATCATGGGGATCCTTCCCTCTACTATGGAACCACAGATGGGAATAAAAGTTGAAGATGAAACAATAATAACAGACATACAGGAACTAAAAGACCTGAAGTCATACCTCCCAACAATGGAGGAAGCCATCATTCTGAGGAAGAAACGAAGAATCAATTTATAAAAATGGAAAACACAAATATTTTCATTGAAAAAGACATCAAAATTCAGAAAAAAGGAACAATGATCAAACTTTCTATCAGTGACATGTACGAAATTAGAGCGAAGATGAACTATATAGAAAAAACATGGGACAAAATACGAGATTGTACTTACACGAGTACAAGAAATTGATGACACGAGTAAAATATAATATAGAAACAGAATTCATTGATACCATAGTAGGAGTCGAAACGATGGTAAAATTAATAGCAGAAAATACGAACCTATCCCCAAAGCAGTATTAAATCCTGGCAAAGGCAGAGAAGAAAATAATCGAACACGTTTATTACAGACAATGTATGTAAAGCAAAATTGTTTGTTTATTATTAAAATGTGAAAAAAAAAATCTTTACTAATCCCTTAAACCAATTTTTATACTTTTATACCTAATTGAAAAAACCATTAAAATTTTAACAACCCATTTTACTAACCAAATATTTTAGTAATAATCAACATTGTTTATTTATTTTTATAAATTGAATAAGCCGTTAAAAATTTTACTAATCCCTTTAAGAATTAAAATTTACATAACTCAAAATTTTTAATCAATTTATAAAAAAATAAAAAGATGAAAAAAATAGAAAAAAAAATATAATACAGTGCGAGGACGCACATATAAAAAAAAATAGGGGGAAATTTGTAACAATCAGGTATCCGAAAAATAAGAAATAATCAAAAAAACCAAACGTCTAGGCCTATTCGAGAAAAGCTAAAAATAATAAATTGAAAACAATGAAACAAAAGAAACAATAGGGAAAAGTAGAAAATTTAACTGAATAAAAGCAGCAGATGATTCAAACCCGGGGATTATTAAGAGTTGGTGATTCGATCAAGCTAGTTCATTATTTTTCATCTTTCTACTCGAGCCTATATTAACATATCTCGTAATGTTTTACTATTGTGTTTTTATAGTTAAACTTGAATAGTAATTTTGAAATTATTTTATTTTATTAAAGTTTAAAAAGTTAATGTTGAATCGTCTACATTATTTAAAAAACCCTTTGAGTGAGGTCTACTACAATTTCGTCCTTTGAAAAAATAACACAGTAATATATCAACTTTCTGGCTTCCCTATATTTTTCGTCTTTTGATTCGCACCTGGTATGCTGCAATTCAGCTTGCTGCCAAACTTTTCCTTATCAGGCACTTTTTTGACAAATTTTACTAGACTAGAAATTGATCCATAGGTACTGTATTTACCTATTTAACAAGAAGTCTTGAAAATTGACAAGTGAGTGGTAACACTATTTTGGTAAGAAATGTGGTCTCCGAAGTACCTCGTGTGTAAGAATTCATTCGTGATGCCTAATGCTCGAGTACAAACTGTTTTACGACAGGTAGGGGGGTTCGACCGAGTAAAGAAACGCTGATGCGAACGAGTAGATGCGTTCAATATTTGAATTATGCATTTACGTACTTTTCATTCGTATTAGGTAGTATTCGGAGAGTAGTTTTAGGAAGCGATGCGACAGTTGTTGTCAAACGAGTACACCTAGCAGATCGAGTAGGTAGAGGTACATATTTAACAAACCAACGCGTTTCCGAATGGATAATGAATTGACTGTATAGTACGAGTTATTCACATTTGCAGACAAAAACAAACAAATAGACTAACACGCGATAAATCGATTACCTTGCTTGTTTAGACAACGACTTGAGTGCGTATTTCGAAGATCGTTATCATTTGTGTACTGTTTTATTCAAAAATTTTATTTTCAATTGATTTTTCAAAATATTTCTGAAAAAGTCTCGTTCAAGCTTGAATTATTTTAATTTTATCGAAAGACAATTTTTGCAAAACAGAATAATGAATATTTGGTTAGGAAAAAAAAAAACAAAAACTTGGTTCTAAATCAATATTGAATTTTTTCCAATTACATTAATATTTTCTTTTCAGTAATTTCAATTTTCGACTTTTCTCACCTTTTTGAATTTTAATTTTTTCCCAAGCAAGTATTTATAAAAACTCATTTCAATTTTTTAGATTTTACAATTTTAAGTTCAATTTCTTTCAATTTTGAATTTTCATTTTGCCCAGTTTTTGCATTCTTTATTTTACTAGCTTTTTAAAATTTTGAATTTTCCCAATAATTTATAGAAATTTTCATTTCAACGACTTCGATTTTTAAAATTTCAATTTGATTTTTTTCTCCATTTTTCCATAGGTATTTTATATTTCTGATTTCTCCAATTAGGTACTATTTATTTCATAATTTTGTTTTCTTCCAATTTTTTTAATTTTTTCAAATATTTACTCGTCAAATTGAATATTTTCCCCATTATTTACCTACTTGAATTTTGTTTCGACTTCAATTAAGTACATTAAATGGGTTATCATTAAATGCAGTCATCAACTTTTCTAACATGCAGTTGCTGCTTTTGGGCTATGAAAATCCTTGAACTAAGCCCTAGTTGAAATTAATCTCATTATCAAAAAAAAAAATAAAAAATAACTTTATCGTCTTTAAAATGAGTTATATTTTCCAGAGTTACCTACCTATTCTAAGACGAAGTTAAATTTGTGACTTGATACGGCACGACAGAGGAGAGAAGAAGGAACAAAAGATCGTTATATCTGAGTACTTTTACCACTGTATAGGTGTATACCTTGGAAAATCCGCATCCTAATATATACGTGTAGCTACGTAAAATTGAAACAATATCGACACGGCCATAATGATAGCGCGTTTGCAAAAATAAAATGAAAAAAGAAAGGAAAAAAGGAACAAAACGCAGATAGCAGGAAAAAACGACAACCGAATAAGTATAGCGAAAAAAATAAAGATACCAGTACAGTAGCATCAGCGAGGAGACGCATTCGCAGCGGTAATAACTAAGTTTTAAGGACTGGCGATGGAGGAAAATCTGGGCGACCTGGCTGTACGGATTGCGACGGCGAGCGATTTTTATTATTGGCAATGGAGGTGCCGATGGTGGTACCGGGAATAACGTCTGTTTTGTTAGATACCTTGGCTTGGTCTTTGTGCTTTTTGTAGATTAGATTAAAAGCTGCAAGCCCTTCATCCCTCGACCCCTTGCCATCCATTTACCGGCCGACTATCGTCAACTTTGGTATTTTGTTTCATTTTTACGGCTGCGTCGTTACTATTATCATTATTATACTATTCTTTTTCTTTTTTTTCGTTCGTCATTGTTGCGGCAGATTTTTTCTTTTCGGTTAGAGAGCGTTTTTTTTTTCTTACTCGTCGTCGTCTCGTTTTAATGGAGCGTTTAAATGAGGAGAAGAAGAAAATAGTCGAGGAAGCACTTAAAAAGACATTTTATTTTATCCTTCGCACTTTGTATGGCGCGACACTTCGGGTCGCTCGTCTCCTTCCAAAAGGACGAGTATTTCAATGAATAAGAACTTTCGGCAAATTTTCGTCGTATATATTTGTAAGTTTACTCACTTACATTCACTTTTGTGGGGCTCGTTAAGCGACGATAGTTTTATTCTCGTTACTGAAGGCGCGTTTTTCTTCCTATACGGGGTGTCCCGCTTAAGAATAACCCCCTTCCATCTGCCAAATCTGCAACTTATTTTAACAAGGTGCAGATATGTTTGCCTCGCCTCAATATTGAAGGGACTGAGTTACTCCATGTTGAACAAATTATTTACCAATTTTTTTCACTCGAAATAAGAAATTGCTCTCACTGAATGGAAACAGGCAGGAAGATGAAATCTATAGTGAATCAATGAAGACATGGAAGGGGAGCAGTTGTGGTTGTGGTATTAATTAACTGAAAAAAAATTGTCGAAATAAGTTTGGCAGGATGTCCAGTTTAACAATAATAATTTTTTCCCCAGCAAAAAAAAAATATTAAAAAATTATTTGACTGGGGAAAAATTGATTCTTCGAACAGAACACCTTGTTGAACTTATTTCAGCAATTTTTTCTTTCTGATATTACCACAAATGCTCCCCGTCCATTACTTGAGTAGATAGAGCGATTTTATAAAAAATTTACAAAATAATAAAATTTTTGAATAAGGTCATTTTTCATTGATAGGTACGTATTTTTGAGCTCCATGTTGCATCGATTTCGATTGATTCACTGTAGGTTTCATCTTCAGGTCTGTTTCCAGTACGTATAGAGAAATTTTTTATTTGAAGTGGAAAAATGAATAATACATGATTTTTCTAAAGTGCAGTATATCAGTCGTTTCAATAGCGAGGGTAGGCACACATTGATACACTTTGCATAGATAAGTTGCATACTTACCAGATGGAAGGGGATCATTCTTAATCGGGACACCCTGTATACGAGTGTAGTAACGATGTTTTTCCTTTGCCTACTACTCCCCTTCTCCCTGTCTCGAATACCATCGACGTGTGCTCTTGCTCTTGCTCGTCGAGTATTAGTATTTCTACGCTGAATCGAATAAGCGAACCGCAGAGCTGTCGAAGAAACAGCGCAACGTTTGAAAAATAATTGACCATTAAAGAGTATCAAATTCGAATGTTAGTCGGTTGTAAAACCGATAAAAACTCTTCGCTGTAACCATTATCGCCAAACTCAGCGGGTTTTTTTCAGCCGAATCCTAGTTTGAGTCGCCGTTGCCAGATTAGAGGCGTGCGTACGCGTGTGCTTGTGTTTTTTTCTCGCAGATTTCGGGTTGCAGATGTTGTTCGACGAGAGGTTTTCTTCTCATACTCGTATCACATCGGTGCGAGCCTGTCCTTTTTTTCTCTTTCATTTTGTTTTTATTTGTAATTCGAAATACTTTCGTAGATGGTGTGCGGTTTCAATTGACAAGACGAGAGGCCATTCTACAAACGTATGGGTTATCCTCGTATATACAATACATATACGTGCAGTAGTTTTTCTTCCACAAAATGATAGTTTAGATGCTGGCTATGTACTTATCTTTTCGCATATCCTGCTTGTAGGTAAGATTAGGTACGTGTGTGGGGGTGTGCGCGTAATATTCGCGAAATATGTTTGCAGCTGCACCAGTATTGGCTGCGGAGACGTGGGGTTAATGATGAAGAGTCGGCTAGGGAGGCGTTAACAGCTTATGTACTCGTACATAGCATGTACCGACTACCGAGCGATGTACGAGCACCACTTTAGTGAAGCAAAGTTGATGAAAGTTTTCTCATTTTGTAGGTGGCGACTGTGTAGGTATAAGCGTTCGAAATGTACGTGAAGGGTGATAAAAAACTGAAAACATACATAAATATTTAAAAAGTCAATTGTAATGTAGGTATTCGTCGAATTAGCGAGAGCTGTTCTCTCAAATTTTATCTGCGAATTAGCTGCTAGTCCTCGAAGCGCCGTGGTTGCTCTCGGATATTTTTACTACGGATCTGGATCGTGATCCTAATTCCTTTTTGGTGATCCGCGATTCGGATCCGCCACATTGAGGATCCCTATTTCGCATATCCAAAAAATGTTTCTAAATTAAATGACAATGTGACTCGATAAGGTGTTAATGGGTCAAGCCGACTATGAAAATTGAAAATTAAACCACATTTTCCTCATGAAAAGCCAAGAAGAACTGCTTCAATTTCCCTCCCTTTCGGTGATACCACGTGATAAGGTTTGCCTTACTACAAAAAGGCTACCATTTCCAAAAAATCGTCCAAATTTTTTTTACAAATTTTACAATTTTAGGGGAACTGGGTAATTTTTGGAAACTTTAAAATTTTGGAAAACCACATCGATTAAGTAGGTATATTATTTCAAATTTAAATTTAATATGTAGAGTCGATAGAGGTCACTAATGTGGCTTTTGAGGATTTTGACCTTTGACCTTTGACCTTCAAATTTGGGGTGAGTCTCTTTTATGTGAGGAGCGCGGTGGGGGCCCAAAATGTGAAATTTTTTGAAACTTATACCAGCAATGGGAACCCAAATTTTCTCCAACACAACCAAATTTCAGCTTCCTGCGTGTAGGTCATCCCCACCCCATTTTGGGGGTCAAAAGTGGATTTTAGGGGTATTTTTATCACGTTGATTAAGGTACGGACTTCCCCCCCCCCAAATTGGACGAGGAGCGCCAAAATCACATAGTGAATTCAAGTCATGCCCTCGATGTGCCTTTGGCATGTTTTTACTTTTGGACTTTATTTGACCCCTTTTTAGGGTCAAAAATCAAAAAATTTTCATGTTTTAACCTGTCTTAAAGGTACAATGATCAACATACAGCCCAAACTAAGTACCTAACCTAGGAAGTCAAAAATTTGGTATGTGGAGTCGATAGAGGTCACTAATGTACCATTTGGAGGTTTTGACTTTTGACCTTCTTTTGGCCCCTAAACAGGGTCAAAAATCAAAGTATTTTACGTTTTTTCCCGCTTTTTTGGTGCGTTGATCAGCCTACAGTCCGAACCAAATACCAGAGAGGTTGAATTTTAAAATGTAGAGTCGGTAGAGGTGACAGATTCGCTACTTGATGGTTTTGACCTTTGGTGGTCCAAATTTGAGGTGACCTTTTTTTTGGGTGGGGGGAGCTGTGGAGGTACTCTAAAATGATGAAATTTCTTGAAACTATTGCTTCACCAATAAACACTCATCTTACCACTAACATACCCAAATTTCAGCTTTCTGAATCATTCCCACTCCTTTTTACATCCCAAAAAGTGGAATTATATCAATTTTTTCACATTGGACAGGTTTCAACTTGCTTTTTTAGTGCATTGATCAGCGTACTGTCCAAATTGAATGAAGTAGGATGTAGAAGCTTGGTATGTAGAGTTGGTGCAGGTCACTGAGGTGCCCTTTGGAGATTTTTATTGCCTTTTGAGTTCAAAATTTGGGGTGAGCCCCTCTTTTAGAGGAGCTCTAGTTCAATCTCATACTCATAAATTCGGCTCTCGAGTAGCATCATGACTGCTACGCATTTTTCTTTTTTGGTTGGCCGGATTTGTTACCTTTTAGGTACAATTTTCTCAAGTTTTTTCCTTCGGTTTGCAATTTTAATTCGCTCGGGCGGAGTAGAGGCAACGAAGATGTCGATGACTCTAATGCGATGTGAAGCAACCCTAACCCAACCGAGTCGACTTCGTCTTGTATTCTGAAATCTGCACGAAGAAGTTATGGGACTTGCGTCACTTGGGCAGGTAAACTAAAAATAGACTAGAACTGAGTATTGTTAAAAACTTGATGTACGTACTACGTACCTTACCTACAACATACGAGCATCTAATCCGTGCCAAGGCGAGGTAATCGGCTTAAAATCTTATAATTTCGACGACGACGCGACGAAGATGTGGATTCGGCTCAACTCTCTATGCCTATACTTAATTACTTATCCTGTTTCTCGGTCCATCTATCGAATCAGCCATTAAAGTAAGTGAAAAGTTGGTAGAGACAACGTCAACGTATGGTGTAGTGACACACTTGTTGGGATTCGATTGTACAAGAATCTACAATCTACATACATTATTTTACAGGATGTTGCGGGACCGGTGGACAATTTTTCGACGTTTGAGTATAACGGAATCCGAATGCGGAATAAGAAAGTGTACACAAAGAGTCCATTTTCTAAGTAAAGACAATAAACGAAGGTTTGAAAATTGGTACTTTAAGAAAAAAATCCATTCCGAAATTTCCAATCTTTCCAATGGATAGCACGGAATACATTTATGTTAAAAAAGTTCCAATCACAGTAGGATGCCTAGGTTCAAAATTGGAGGAGTTATCAATAAGAAATTCTTGCCAAAAGTGTCGCCATTCTAAATTTATCAAGTTGCACTAAGAAGACACAAAAATGGCAATTAGGAACCAGGATAAGGAACTTCCAAAGAGAGCGGATGCCTTTAAAAAAACTACCATAAAACAGTGACGTACTGGAGCACGACAAAGAATAGATTTTTCGATGCACGAGTGAAGAGAAGCTGGATGATCGGTGTTATCTGTCACTAAAACAGGGATAGGATAGGATTGCTCTGAAAATGGTGAACAATTGGACGAATTTTCGAACGCGAGCTTCAAGTTCGGAAACGACGAAAGACGAAGCTAAATCAAATATTTGCCATCGCGTCGTATATAAGAAACGAAACAGCGAACGCAGCGAAAGGCAACAAAAGGTAAACATTTTGTTAGGGAAGTAAAATAGAGTTGCGCTTCTGTAGCCAGCCTGTTTCCATCGAATCGCACCGATAATCCGATAAATATTGCTCCCTCAGTCGAGAATCGAGTAAAATTTCGGGTATTGCGGTGGCGTGCACGCAGCACGCAATACGCGTACACGAACGCCGACCAATTTCCAATGTGTACCGACGACCACCGCCATCGCCTTCCCAAATAGGAAGGTAGGTACTACGAGTAGGTACTCGTATTCGACGAGATATTGCCACTCGACGAAACACTTAGGTACGAGTATTCGAGTACATTCGATTCGATCGTAGTACAAAAAATATTATACGTATTCGAGACGACCTTGAACTGGCTATTTTTGCTCCATTCCAAAGATACAGCTTTTCGGAGGGAGAAAATATTCCAGCAGATCGTTCGTATTTTTAAAGCTAAACTACGAATAAATGAATATCCATCCGTCCTCGTATCGTCTTGCAAAGGGCTGATTGGCGATATTGCGAACGATTCGACATTGGACGACCCGAGTCCGATGATATCCGACACTCAAATAGCGTCACGTCGTTTAATTTTCAAATCGGCCGTAAATCCAAACGAAACGTGACGCTAAAAGCAAAAAAGAAAATTACGATTAAAAAAGAATACGAGCAAAAAATAGGTGTCGATATCGCGTCGCGAATACGCGCATACCGAACAGAATAAAGAATAGAAAGACGAAGAAAAAAAACGTTCCACGAAGAAGAGGAACTTAATGAGACCAACATATCGAGCCGTATACCAAATACTGAGCTACGAAGCTCTACAAGAGTGTACGTAAACACAATACGCCCTAAACGTATACTCGTAGGTAGGGGTACCTACTACCTAACTACCTATTCGTACAAATAGTAGTTACGATTTGAAAGCAAATTTCTCCACGTAATTGTCACGCCGAAACGAAATTTTTAGCCGTAGATGGTCGATTACACCAACTTTTCGCACTTGTTGCCATCCATTGTTAGCGATGGCGACGCAGACAAAAAATTACACTTCGAGAGGAAATTGAAATTTCCTAAATTTCCTCGTTTATCTACGCATTTTAAAATTTGCACATCGCGAAACAAACACTAATTTGTCATCTTATAAACTTGTTAAAGTAACTCCGGAGGCTCGTTCGTATTATTTGCTTCGCGATCGCGTGAAATATGCTTCGATTTTTAGCATTCTTCGTCTTCGGAATTCGACGAACCATCGCAACCTAGAAGGCATTCGACTTACTCGCAAAGTTGTAGTTTTTTCAACAACAAAGTCTGTATTTTCACGAACTTTGTCGTTTACATTTTTTTCATTTTTGCCAACATTCTTTCGTCTCGTATATCCTTATTTGGAAAGCGCCCGGAAAAAGCACCGAGGTCGTATACGCCATCGCCAGGTAAACGTAAATTTCTACTTATAAATTGATACACTCGTACAATTACAAGAAAAGAGCATTCCAGCAGCAAGCTCGCAGTTAGATAGGTAATTTTTTTTTTTTTTAGTCTAAAGCCATCTATACAAATTATGTATCTTAGGGTATATATCTTTCAATCAGTCGCAAACCGCCGATCATTTTTTTTCTACACAAGAAAATATACAGAGTGTTTCGTTTAAGAATAACACCCTTCCATCTAATAAGTCTGCAACTTATTTTAAGAATGTGCAGATGTGTTTGCCTATCCTCGCCACTGAAGAAGCAGGAAACTGCATGTTGGATGTTGGAAAAAATAACTCCTCTTAAAAAATTCCTCTTTACAGAAGATGAACTCTGCAGAGAATCAACGAGGACAGTGTTGTAGTCGTAATGACGGAAAAAATGAATGAAATCGACGCAACAGCGTGTTCAAAAACTTTGTTATACCATTCAAAAATGTTCGTCAAAATTTACATTTTGTAAATTTTTTATAAAATCACTCAATCGACTTGATACGTACAAAATATGAAAACTTTTGAAAACCATTTTTTAGTTAGAATCAATTTTTTGAGCACCTTGTTACATAGATTTCGTTTTTTTTTTTTCAAACATTATTACAAGTGTAGCGATTGATTCACCGTAAGTTTTACTTTCTGTCGCATATGCTGCGAGCCTGTTATCAGTAAAAAGTTTATTTTTTGATTTCTCAGTATGTATGCAGAATCAAATGTTGTGAAATTTAGATATTATACACTACTACATAACATTATCGAGGTGGAACTTTTTTGATACGTATTTTGAAAAATGTGTATATTTATATGGAAAGAAACTGAATTAAGACATTTTATTTTGGATACACTGGCGAAGCCAGCCTATGTGCCCAGTGTGCACGGGCACACCTGTTTGGAAAAAAGGAAATATCATAGGTAATAGGTAGGTATTTCAAAATCCAGTGACGTATTTGATAGGGAAGTTATGGAACTCTGGATTCGCTCCAAAATTTCAAGGAAATGAGATTTTACGTATGAAGTGGTTATGAAAAATGAAAATTTGAGAACCTTGTAAAAGTGGTGTTCAAAAATTCTGGAATATCTAAAAAAATAATATTTTTCGCATCGATTCAGACTTTCAAATTCCATGGGTTAAATTTTTAGTTTTCGCGTGTGAATAATTTTAATTACTTAATTATAATTTATGAACATCAATTTTTAAAAAATTAAAAAAATTTAAATTTAAAAAGAAATTAATTGAAGTGAAAAAAAAAATTATTTTTTAGATTTTTGTATTTTTTTCGGGTGCTCTTATTGGGACTCTACACTTTTTTTTTTTTTTTTTTTTTTTTTTTTTTTTTAAATTTTTTAATTTTTTGGGGGGGGGGAAGGGGGAATTTTTT
>FIZV01071167.1:0-27159 GCA_900050545.1 Trionymus perrisii | reverse complement strand
AAAAATTATTAGGTGTTATTTAATTATCCATTTTTTTTAAATTAAAAAAATCATTTTTGGAAAACTGAGAAAATATTCATTTTTGAAAAAGTTGAAATATTAGTTTTTTCAAAAATTGAACAAAATAAGGCTTAATTTAAAAAAAGATACCTAATAGATAAATTTCAAAAAACAAATTTAATATTAATTTAAAAAATTTGAAAAATAGGACATCTTGGTTTTGTTTAAATTAAAAAAATACTTACCTATTCATTTTTGGAGAAAAATAAGAAAAATAAATTTAAAAAAATTAAAAAGTTAAATTCAATTTGAGTTAGTTTTTTCACGAATTTCATAAAAATTAAATGAGTACTATCCACACTTTCTCTTAAAGCAACAAGTAGAAGAGATTGCTGTATTAAAAAAAAATTAAACAAATTTTTAAAGAATGATGTTTTGGAAGTTTGAAAAAAAATTCAGATTGATTACCCAAGAATTCAAAAAAAAATATAAAGAAGAAGGCAGAAAGAAAATGATAAGGAAAAAATTATTTTTAAATGAAATTTCAAAAGCAAAGGAATTTTTTTTAAATTTTAAATTACGTACCTATTGAAAGAAATGATTGTGTGAGTTACCATCAACTGAGACTATTACGGACAATTGGACAATGGACACCTCTGGCAGTGTTTCATTTTAATGAAGAAAAAAAAGCAAAAACACTATCAAAGATGACAGTCTCAGTTGACGGCATTTCCTTCCAAACTGGTAAAGTTTCAGATACTTTAAAATTTTTTGCAAATTGAGATGTAGATACTGACTCAAAAATCAAAAATTTATGCTAAATTTTAAAGATATTTTCTACTCTTTATTTTTATTTTTATCCATTTCGGATGCCGCAATCACAAAGTTTTGAAATTTCCAACAATTTTTTAATTCCTGAAATAAATTATAACTAAGTAACTACCTACTTATTTTTGATGCCATGCCACATCTAAAAAGTGCATGCCTAGATAATTATATCTAAACGAAATTTCAATTTCTTGAAAATAAGTGGGCCTGACTTTGATGATGGATCAAAAAAAAATCTGCAGAAAGATTTAAACGTTTCTCGTAAAAATTATCATCTTTGTACTATAATTTTAAAATGGGCATATTTTCTTTCTTAAATATTGTTTTTGAAATCTCTAATGAAAACTTGGAAAAACTTTCTCGAAAAAATTTCTTTAAAGAATTAAGTTTGTTAAAAAAAGAACTTAGCATGAAAATTTTTTTCTGCAATTTTTTCAAAATGACAAATCGGAATATAAGTATAATTTTTTTCAAGTTTTGAATTTTTTTTTGAATATTTCTGTATCGGAATAGACTCTATTTTAGTTTTTTTTTTTAAATTTTTTTTTAACAACTTGGTTTACCTAACACTACCCTGACCCTGGGTAACTGAGCCATTGACGAAACCTGAGTCATAAATTGCAAAACTCAAGTGTCTACCTTTACGATCAGTTTGATCGATGATGAAACTTTTTTCTCGCAAAAATGATACCACATTGATTGTCTATTATTAGTAGCTTACTCGAAAGGGTTTACTTTTCGAACGGTAAGTACCTATTTGTAGAATTGAAAATTGATTATTGACGTTTGGTTACGTATTCTGAACCTATCGCGTCATTGATAGATGAAGTCATAAGTTAGAAATCTATGACGTCGAGAACCCGGCTTCCAAGATGCTTTTCGATTCCCCAAGTACCTTCCGGACTTGGTCTATCCAGAGAACTGGATTTTGTCGCGAATTGCTTGACTCCGCCCATGCAACGTTCACGCCATTATTCATTGGACGATACGGGGAAAGCCCTAGATTCGTCATAATCGGTTGCGAGACGAAATGCACATGTTGGTCAAGTCAAAAGTCGACGTTTGGAGTGGGGGTGAGAACTACTCTTTCACCATTCACACCTGTGTTGGGTACTACAAACCGGTGATTTTATCAATTTAGTAGCGTTTTATATACGACATGTGCAATATTCCGCTCTCATAGTTAATCTTGATTTCGGAGTGTTACGATCTACTTGTACTTATATTTCGTTTTCGACTTGTTCGTTTTTTTTATTTCCATTTGAAATAATTTAATTTTCAATTCTAATTTAAAAATTTTATTCGTACTAACATAAAATGTATAACGATTTCGATATCGCTGCGAGTATGTTGACTGCATCCGCGAATTTTCCGGGCACTTGCTTGGCCTTATCGAGAAAAAGGAATGAACAACGATCCAGCAACAATTCACCTAGGTGTCGTGGATATTCCCTTAAGAGTAAGTTTTTATTATTTTTGAAATATTTTTTTAATTTAAAATTTCAAATGAATAATTGTTTCGCGTTCTGTTAATTTTTGTATTATTTTTTTTCTGTTTTGTGAACTGCATCTGATAAAATTCTACTCAATCGTGGTAAAATTAACTATAGAAATCGTACCTTCGAATTTTCTACCCTTGTGTGATTCAGTTGAAAATTTTTTAATCATTATTAGGTACCTACTTCTTTTTTTTTTTTTTGAAAAATTATTAATTTTTCGTCAATTTTTTCAACTACCTATTTACCTATTGCCTATAACCAAAAAAAATTACCCGTTTGGAAATAACCTTTTATTTTCCTTTATTTTTCGTTTTCAATTATGAAAACATTTTTCGCTCGCGTAGTCTCCTATTATTAAAAAATGTTGAGGTGCTACCTAGTTATCCGTGATTATTTTAAATTATAAATGTATTGTTTTGATATGACAAATCATCAAAAACTTCATACCTGGCAGCGAATTTTATTAGATATGGAGTAGGTATTCCAATTGGGCGAAAAATCGAGCATGCACTCGAATCAATTGACAATTTAAAAAAATACTTATATCAATATCTATTATAGATACTCGACAGCGAAACGATATTCAAACAAAACCTGTTGCAATAGAATAAAAATTAGGTATTTGATTTGTTTGAAGTTTTATATGATCTCATTAGTGGTTTTACCAATAAAATGTATGAAATGCGAAGGGCAAGTCGCTGCATCAGTTCTCGTTTAAAAAACAATAATGATAGTGAAACTTTTGGCCAAAACTAAAATCACCAAAATGTATTTAAAAAATGACAATTTCTAAAGTGAAAAAAAAGACAAGTTCGTCAATTCAATGAACTTTTACATTTGAAAAAACTTCATTATATTATTGTGAATCATTTTGGACATGTCTGCCAACAATTAAAATCAGTCTGGGTCACACTTGGATATTTGAGAGTTTCAGTCCAAACGAATGAATCAGACTTAGTATGAAATTTTTTCGACTATGATGAGTTGTATAGATGAAAGAAGCTGGACAGACCTATAATTAACTTGTAACTGTTAGAGCAGGGATTCCCAATTGTGCGGTCGGTAGTATATACCTATTCGCAGTTATGATGTAATCGATGATTTGTGAAATTAACGTGAACGACGTGTGATCTATGATTTTGCTGTGAGATTGATTACCGATGATTTATGGAGCATTTTTCCAACTTTTTGATCGTGAATAAGCGTTTGAGAGGATTTCCGTGGCACTGAGATAAGCAATTTCAAGTTGAGGAAATTTTGTTCTCCATAAATAAATTTTTCAAAAATTTTGAATTTTCTATTAGTGGCGAGATCCCATCTGAGAAATCTCTCTCAGCACTTTCGATCCCCATTCAAAACAAATTAAAAATTAAAAATATGTTTTTTAATAAATTATAAACGATGTTAAAATTTGTGCAGCGAGGATTAAATAATGATAAAATATATTTTTCAAAATTTGGATCTCGAAATAGCTTGGCGAGGGAGCTGTGAGGGTTCCCCTACACGCTACTGTCTTTTATTAGAATAATTTTTTAGTGCCTCTAAATTGATATTAATCGTTTATAAAATTTTTAAAGAACCTATCTCCTTGAAAAATTTCCTTTCCCAAATATGGATTCAAAATTTCAAAAAATCTACCCCTCGAAAAATTTTTCTCCTTTCAAGCTTGCATTCAAAATTAAAAAAAAATCTTATTATCTAAATTAATACTGATACTGATCCTTTATAAGTGTTTTAAAAAGAATCCCTTTCCATTTATGAATTCAAAATTTCAAAAAAGCTGCCCCTTAAAAAATGTTTTTCAACTCAGGTTTCAAAACTTCTACAAAAAAATTTTTTTATACCTAAATTTACATAGATTGATTATAAAATTTCTAAAAAGAATCTATCTTCTTAAAAAAATTTATCTTCCAAACTTGGATTTAAAATTTTCAAAAAATCTTCCCTTTGAAAAAGTTTTCTCTACAAAAATTGATTTCAATATTTCTAAAAAAATTCTCACTTATAAAATATAGTTTCAACATCAAAGAAATCTTCCTTTATAAGTAGACACTTCAAATTTGATTTTTTGACCGTATCTTGAGGTTAAAAAAAGCACCTTTCGTACTGTGTTTACTTTTGTGGATTAAAAATAAAACGATTGGTAATCCTATATCTGCTTTCCGTTCCACATTTGAAGCATGATTCATCTCACAATTAAACACATAATATCATAGAAATACTTCCGAAAATTTAACCATGCTGTGTGTGCATAAAAAGATTGGCCATTTAATGAGCCTTATCTTGGAGATATTGGTTGGCAAAAAAAATTCGTATCATGTATCCAACATTTGACTCGTATCATATTTTTACTCTAGGTAGGTATATCTACTTCTACACCTAATTTGGCAAAGCTGGCAAAAATCTCGATCTTGTTTGTGTAAAAATGGTTTTGTGAGACGAACGCGAACGAACTAGGACGGTGATGAGTTCGTAGGTAATTTTCGACTAGACAAGACCTTCGGGCTATGACTGAGTCCAATGCTACCGCGTGTTTTGGCCAACGGTAATTTTCATCCTTTTCGTAAGATTACCGCCTGCACTATGGTATCATCGAAGTAGTCCCATCAAACGAGCAGACTTGTTCATTTCAATTGCCTCTCTAGATGGAATCTCCTTTGTATATCTGCCCAGCCACTTTGTAGCACCCTCACGCTGATAATTTTCGCTACAAAAAAAGATTTTAAAAAATCAAATTGAGAATTTTTTTCAACGCCCTGGGTGAACTCTTAAGAACCACTTGGTATAATTTATTTTGGAAATCTTTTTCGAGAGAGTTCAAGGAGATCGTTAAAACACGCGCGAAACAAATCATATATTAACGGCATTTCGGTACCTATAGTGATATAGACAAAACAGCTGTAAATCATAGGTAAATATTTACCGCGGACATAAAAACTACAAAATATGTATTTAAAGCTGGAAAACCTGAGCAAACGATAGAGATAGAGTATCTTTATGCACCTAACGCATAGGTATGCTCGTGTACCTGTAGCATGTAAGACCATTTCGAGTACTTATTTTTTTTTTCTTTCTTCATTAGCGCATGTTCTTTGTGATAAGAAAATCGTAGTAATTGCTAACACATAGTGATGGTAACGAACTCGAGTAATGCGTGGTAAAACGGTGCAATATTTGCAAATTTAATTTATTCTTGAAAACAAAAAAAAATCTTGATAGGGAACTGAAAACCTGGGTTGACGGATCGTTTCGAGTCAAAGTATTGAATCTTTTTCCGATACAGCTGAAATAATACCTAAATAGCAAAGTCGCCAATGTAGGAAATACCTATTCAGTTCAATCTTCATACTCTATTTGAACTGATTCCCCCTCCCCTCCCCCGACAAAAAAAGGCTCCACCAATACAGACAGTACAGGAAGCATTTTGTCAGTAAATGGGACAGATATCTTTCTAAGAGAAAATATGTACCTTGAAACGCTTATAATGTGCAAAATATACATATCATACTCGTGAGTCACGAGGTCAAAGATACTTCTTTGTAGGTAACAGGTACTTCTGCTTCTGGTAAAAGACAAATTAAACGACGTCTGGTCTTAGTCGACTCTCCAAGAACCTGCAGAAACAAGAAAACACTCGAAATTGGCACTCGTGGCACCAAGTGTTTTCAAAACAATTAAACTAAGATGCTATGTATACCTGAAGTTTCACCGGAATTCAAACGCTGCGCATACTTTAACTCAATGAGAATAATTCCCGTTACAATTGTAAAAGCCCCTTTGCCAAAGCCAAAGACAAATGATCTTTGTATTAACGGCTGACCTGGCTCTCCGCAGTCGCTGGATCAACACATCATATTTACCGCCACCGCGTTTTCTTTAAGGTGACTCGGGTTCTTTTGCATGAATTTCAGAAGCCTGTTAATGTCACACAATTGACTTCTGTTTAAACAGATGGAATTTTTACCAAATGCAAATGCTCCGTTTGATTTTCGGTGGTATGTTTTCATTAATGAACGCCAAGCCGTATTTTCTTTTCCATTCTAAAATAGATGGCTAGACGAGACTTTGCTTTTTTCGCCGAAATTGAGAAAATAGGTTTTTTAAAAAGTCAATAGGTGGCAACATGTCTTGGAAATAATTATACCGGAAGCTGGGTTTTATGGTATCAGTACTGTCGCGTCGTGGTTCAAATTTACATAGATAAGCATTTCTAAAAACCTTTGAATTGCCAATGGGTGGTTCGTATATTATCGTAATATTGGGAGTCGTCGAGTTGGTACAGTTATACATTCCACGTGGCCTTTGAATTGAAGTGCATTGACGTCGATGAGTCATCTGCAGTTTACCAAGAACCGAGATCATTAGTACGTTCGGAAGACGTGAGATTAAAGCGAGGGTTGTAGGAGGTATCTTCATGCCGATACGTTCGGGTTTCATCCTTCTGTTTTACTGTGTTTCTTGGCCAAACTAGGGCAATACTTGGAATCGCAATGATCTCAGGAGTCAATCTGTAGCAGGGATGCCGATGATATTTTATATCACCATAATTGATTATTTGGATAATTGTACCTAAATGATGAAACATCACGATATCAATAATACTTATCACAATATTAATAACTGGCATTCTTTTCCTCCAGGATCGCTAAATGTAAATTTAAAAAATACAACAATTAAGTATAAGAAAGGAAATTCTCCGTGAGTGAGTTAATCCCTTCGAGTGAGAATCTACTGTCGTGATAATAAATGTGAAGGCGTCGCCGATAAATCATTAACCTCATGGTCGAAAGAAAGCTCCGTACAGTTCTGAGAAAAATACGCTTAGATTTCGCGAATCGAGCAATTGTCGCGTCAACGTCGAAAAAGAAGTCATGGAGGTAAAACCTGCAAAAAAACAACTTCAAACTCGAAACGCGCTTAATCGAGCTAACAAGGCATAATGATTTTTTTGTATTCGCGGTGACATCCTGTTCGTGATATAAAGCTCTTGTAAATCGCTTAGAATGGCAAAGCAGATCAAATCTATCAATACGACGATATTTTATCGTATTATTTTGTACTGATTCATTGATTAACAATTTTCAAACTCGAACGCAAAATCATTAATGACCGTTACATCTGCGTGATTGCGACTTAAAGAAAGTGATATCATAAACACCTGTGCTGCATCTTGCACAATCTTATACCGAGTAGGTACGATGTAAGGCTATTTTGCCACTCAGCATCAGCCTAAAAGGTGAATATACCATGCTCCGCAAATGGTAAAAATTCTTATTCTCATTTGTCACGCCGCGACGTCGCGCCACCATCCGGAAAAAATCGACAATCATTTGGAAGCGACGAATGGTGAAACCTTTACTTACCAGTTATTTCTACGTATTATAACGTTGTTTTCATAAAACAGGAAATTCATTGAATAGACAATGGTTTGGCGCCTAGCTTCATTTAAAGAATTTTAATTACTTGACGTTTTGGAAGAAAAAAAAAACACGCAATGGTGGTCAGATATCTGCTGGGTGTAATTGTACTAGATAGACATAGGTAATTTAAATATTGATTTTTTTACTTATTAATTCTTTTCAAAAGGAAGTTTTCAGTTTTGTTTTTATTACAAAAGGTTAACGATATCTTAAATTGAGGATTATAAAAATAGAGAAATTTTTTCAGACATTCTCCATTATATTTGTTTACTGAGGTTCGCTATGCTTAGTTTGTTTATAGTTATCATGAGAGTAATTTTTATAGCTCAGGTTTACTACTTTTCAAAGATTTACAAAGTAGGTACTGATAGGTTCCTGTTTATATTGCTTACGTATCTGTATCTTAGTTTCGCCTGGCGTACGTACTCACATAGTTACTTATGCAGGTACTATAAACATTGTGAAAAGTTTGAGAAAATTGTTAACATATGCAGCGATGGGATTACGTCCTTGGACGCGTATTTTGGCCGGCGCTCTTAGGTACTTTCACGTGTAGGTATATGAGTAAGTATATTATCTCTACTGCAATGCACCACGCACGAGAGAAAATTAATATAGGTACCTGTATTAAGTGTTTCTTTTGTTTGAAAATTCGCAAAAATATGACACGCTGGACTATAAATTTTACGTGTTATTCTCACGTAGTCGTACGACGATCATGTCCTCTCGAATAAATTTAATGCATTGTAGGGGTTTCCCTTTCTTTGAACAAACAAAACAATAATTGCCTTATATGTATTTCTTACGAGTGTAACCAAATGAGTAAGAAAATAAAAGCATTTTTATTGAATAAAAACTCGGTTGTGTAAAATAAACAGAAATGATGTTTTGGTGTCCTATGTTTTCTTTACGGAGTACATGTCTTATTCAAAAAATTTATGCGTAGAAATGTACCTTGGGGTGGTCCTTATTTTTGACTTTGAATTTTTTTGGCCTCAGTAATCGTTTCTTTCTATGAGGAAATAATTCCCTGTCATCTATTCTCCCTCTCCAATTGAATTTTAAATAGCACCTTATCTTTCACATTTTTTAGAAAAATGAAAAAGTTGGCTGTTTTCCCAATTCTTGTGATTTTTTCGTTATAACCCATCAAAGCTGTTCATTTTCATGAAAATTACCTAAGTCTAAATTTTTCATTTTTCTCTCTCAAAAAAATAAAAAATACTAATTACTGAAAATTTGATAGGTAACTACTTTTCATTATCAATTCTTTTTTTCTTTTTTCTTTTTTCTTCTTTTTGAAAAATTCGGGGTGTTTCAAGTTAGTTAGGTAGGTAGATACCATTTAAAATTTAATAGTTGATTTTTTAAAATGAAACTTAATAGATGAGAGATAAAAAAATCCGAAGTCCAAAAGGAGCTACTCCAAGGTGCACAACTTACTCTCCAATCGTTTTTTTTTTTTTTTCATAATCTTTTTGCGTAACAAGACAAAATTGGTAGGCATTTTAAAATTAATAAATTCAGGTACCCAGAAAACTCAAATTAATTTTTCAAAGCACTTCTGAAGGCATCTAGAACGTAAAGTCCAGCACCTTTGAAACTTTTATATCGAGTTTGATAAAGTTTTTTTTTTTCACATTGAATGGATAAGAAAATTATGCTTATCGCAATGCACTGGTCAGTGGTCAGATTTAGGACATTATGGTTATGTAAACAGAGGAATCACACGTGCATCGAGAGAGATGTTTTGAAATATTAAAAAAAATCTACTTAAACATAGCTCGAGTTCATTTTTTATTTTATTATTATTATTATAATTACTATTCGAAGACCCACATAAGAAACCGCTAGTGTTTACGGAACTAAGTTGAAAAAAAAAATACCACGATACCAATAAAAAAATATCCGAAGTTTGATGTCCCAACGAGGGTAAGAAAAAAGAAGCTACGAAAAAGGAGGAAAATCATAAAACGTTAATTTATTCGAAAATTTTAGTATAAATTTCTTGGTGATTTGCCCAGTGTTAAACGGTTCGTATAATTATGAAATGGTTGCACAAAAGATACAATAAATTTATATTTTATTGACGGCGACTTTTTATGACGTTAATGTTATTGACGTTGAATGAAGACGAAAGTATGCATATTAAAGGATACCCTACGTGCAACTAGTGTAGTTTAATAATAGGTACATTATACCGCTATCTACCTATTATTTTACAGAGAGAATCCGCGTTGCGAGATTTTTTTAAGAAAGGAAATTGGGGTAAAAATGAGGTTATACGGAGTAGATAATTTAAATTGTAGTATAGGAGTACCTGGAGGTAATTTTTATTCGGATTATGCCACTATAGCAGTATGATGGAATAGGCGTGCGAAAAACCATGGAGTTTGTAGATCAAGATCTGCATCAGCAGATAATTTTTTTACCGGGTGTTTGAGCTGTTTTTACGCAATAAACGCAAATCTACTTATCGTTGAACGAGTTGTCGTTCAATCCAAGTACTTAGGTTGAAGCATGCCTACGTATTTCTCTTTCTTTGCAAAGTTCACTTACTATATGAAAAAGCTCGATACGCCATAATAGGTTCATATATCTACGAATTCCAAGAATATTTACGTCAAACGTACCAAGCACGTTTTTTAAAATTTCGAATACCACATACATGAATGCCTACATAAACACCATAAATTTACCAGGAGTATAATTAATTCATACAGTTTTTCAAATTTTAGTGAATCTGAAACACGCAATAAGTTTTCAAAATGTGAGGGAAAAAAATCAGTGGTAACGCCGCCAACGATCGTTTTCCTTGATTGACTAGAAAAATATTCACGCAAAATTACATAATGCGGCCGTCCTGATGTTCTATAGTCGTTTTGATGAGAGATAAGAAAAAAAAGGGAAAACCCTGTAAAAAATTAACCAAGTTAATTGATGTCGATTTGGATAATTTCACCATGTCGCAATTTATAAAAAAGAGAGAGAAAAGGTAAAGATAAACAAACCGTTTATATTAGATTTAGATACGGGTGAAAAGGGTATAGGAAGGTTGGTGAGAGTCAATTCATATAAACGGATACCAAAAGAGTAGGTACACAAAGCTACCGACGCGCGCGACGCAACTCTCTACAGGAGGCCTAAAAGGTATATATGGTATGTATAGGAAAGAAGAAGCTTTTTTCTTCTCTTTTTCTCGTCGATGTTTTTTTTTCTTTTGGTTAGTTCGCATATGCATAAAAAATATATTATATAAATCGAAAAAAAAAAAAGGAAAAATAACACATTATTATAACAAGCAAGTTGAACAAGACGCTCGGCTTGTCAGATACATATCTGACCTCTGGCGGAACTATTCGGCAACTGCGATCGACTTCTCACCGGGTGGGCCCTTGCTCTTTTAACGCCTTAATCAGCAGGTGGGCCCCGAGAACGATCTCACCTTTTCTACTAACGAATCCGTAAATCACATTATTTAAGATCTACCGCCACTGAATCGGCGGCCGAAGCGAATGCGCGTACCATCAACATACATTTAGCAAACACAAATGAACCTCCGAAACACCAAACCTCCCACTAACAAGTATCCTTATCGTATTCTCAATAGACTCCTCTCTTATTAGCTTATTTAAAATGTTAACAAGTCTACGTCTGATGAAAATATTCATCCATTATTCTCAACTCTTTATGGGTTTTGAAAATCCCGCGGAATGTAGTCCCAATCATTTTAATTAGATTGGTGAAAAACACGATTGCCTGAGCCAATTTGTTACACCCCATTAAGAATCAAAAATTTACGTCTTGATTTTGATTAGGGAGATCAACGCCATGAATGGGAGTAACTAGGTACCTGAGTTGTCAGTTCAATATTTCCACTTGTGCCTATTCATACAAGTTATGCTGACACAGACAAGTGTCTTTGTTTCTTTTGCCCCTTTTTTATTTTTATCTGTAATGTGTCCATATTGAATTACCTAGAATGTTATTGGTGCATATGAAGACCAAAAAGAATCATTCTTACTATTGAAAGACTTCCAACTCTCCTTCTATTTTATACTGTTTAACCACCGTCCAGCTTACCATATATTCTTCAATCATCATAATCAAATAGGTAATAGTTTAATCGAGCTAAATTGTAGAAATCGTGACCAAACATTGGTAAAAGTCCAAATATCATATACCTACTAGATCCTTATTTTATTATTTTGCTAATTTTTTCTTCTTTTTTTTTCTACAGAATTTTACGCACTCCTATTGATCTCTATATTGCTTCCCTCAACCATGTCTATTCCTCTTCGTGGTAAACGTTCATCCTCCAATAAAACAAACGGCGAAAAACCGCATTGGGTTAATCCCTGTCCCGGAGTTCCTAGTACGGCTTTATCCACTGAAAGACGTTCGTTGTCTGATGAAGAAAATTCAGGACCAGAAGCAGATTTCATCAATAGTATTGTACTGACTGCGAAGCATGCCATCTACCAAGCAGAGAAGTTCCGAGAAAATTACGTAAGTTGAAAGTTTGCTCTTTTTTTGGCGGGAAGAATTCCTTTATCTTAGATTTTACTAGATTCTGCATTAAGAATTAGGTCCATCTAACTACTAAATTTCCTTATTGGATACACACAGCCTTGAAGCTGGCATCTGATCAGTCAATATTAAAAAATTAGAACACCTTCTCAGCTTGTTTGAAAACATGTGATTATGGCGAAGTACTAAAAATGACGTCAAACAGTGATAACGTCCATGGCCCGTTTAAAAAAAAATTACAAAATTAACTCCTAAAGGAAGTACCACTAAATGGCGCCAATTACTTTTTGAAGCATCTGGTTCACCTGATTAATCTTTTTATTTCTTTTTGCTACTGATAAGTGACAATCCTTCTCCCTCACTTTTATTGCGATGTTTTCCATCACCATGCCTATTGCAATGATGTCCCTGGCCTCTTTTTGAAATGGGATTCCCATCCCCTTGGTCTTTTTTGGGTCAGTATTATGTTTGAAATTGATCAAATATTTTTTGCAAACATTTTAACAAAAATATACTCCATGACTTACGTACAACTGTCGCACTAATGTAGCCATTATAGATCTCAGTGTGCTAGACCTCCATTTTTACCCTTTCTAAAGAAGTAGAAATAAATTATTTTTACTCTTAAATAATAATTTGTTGATTTATTATTTATTTTTGATCAAATATTTATCAAAAATCGTGAATTTTAATACGAGTGGTTGCAAAAAAAGGTACTTCGATTAACTAAATAATAGATCATTTCTAACGTTAGAAATTGCTGATCCAGTAGATTGCAGTTTGGCTGAAAATTTATTTTTCGGCACTTCAGATCTATTGCTCGTATCATATTTACAAAACGCCATAACATCTGATTTTATTTTTGTTTCCTTTGACGAAGCACGTTATTTTGCGCCTTTTTAGCTCATTCTTAAAATGGACAATTGAAAGAAAGTAACCCATTCTTTTATTAAGGTCACCGGACCGAAATAATCATACAGGTAAAAACCTGTCATATGCTCATTGAGGAATATACGATTAGTTCATTGTTGTTTAGACTTGGCAAGTCTGTATAGTCATTGACAATGGTATATATTTAAAGAGTATAAAAAAAGAGATTACCGCGCTTCGATAACATCGGAGAGGATTTTTCATGATGAAAATGACCCATTATTTAGCTTACACTCGAAACACGCGTATAGGTACAGGTAGCTTACAACACAAGCCGCGTTATTTTCAAAGTTGAGACATTTCATCATGCGCAAATAAACAAGCTATTACATCAAAAAAATGAGTATTGACCTAGATACACGACTGTGGAAAGTAGCCTACTGGTACCCTTGGTAAATATAGTAACGACCATCGGATGCATCAGATATTCGATTATCATTGATAACTTCCTGTGTTAGATGAGGAACAAGGGAAAAGTCTTTCTTTTGCATAATTACCAAACGATTGAAAAATATCGCCAATAAGATACAAGTTGAATTCGAACAGAATGTGTTTTTGACACCTGCGATGCATAGTATAGGGAAATTTACGAGTACTGGGCCTCGGGCTACAATTAATGTCGCGCACTAGAATGCAAATTCAAAGTTTTTTTTATCATCATTTTTACACATATGTATGAGAGTCATCGCTATGACGTCAATAACGTCGAACCGGTGCAGATTGGTTTCACTGTTGGCGGTCTACTGTTTGTGGAACGTGTTCGAATGTGTTGACGTGCGCCTCTGTGAAGTTCATACTGAAGTAGTTACCTATAAATGCATGTGTGTGTGAGTCCGAAACCGTCATAGAGTCTACTCAACTGCTACTCCTGCTTGTCTTATTAGAGAACCTAATGTTTTAATTTTGGGCTAAAAATAGTCGAATCGATGTGAACCCTTATCATTTGTGGTGCCGAAATAAAGCATCGGAGGCAAATTGTCAGCTCGGTTTATTCAACCGGTTTCGGTGTGTTTATAGTTTATATGCTAATTCGCAGGCGAGCACCAGCGAAAACACAACCAGATATCCGTGTTATCTCGCGGTAGTCTCTCTGGCAACACGTTCAAATTATATAGTTGGTTTTACCCCCGTGTTGAACCTGTTGATGCATAGTGCACTGGCCCAGTGCACCCTTTCAGCGCACCAAATCCATCTACAAAACCTTTCCAACTCCACCTACTACACTATAGACTCTAACCTATATCAGAAGTTATCCCGCTCTTATAAGCGTGTCCCTGAATGTTTACCAAACGTTAAAAATACTATGACGAGGTCATCTCAGTCGGCGTTAAGTTGTTAACCTTTTGGATCGTTTACTTGGCATTTTTGATTTGTGATTTTTTCTCATATTTATATTTATTTTCAAAATAGATGTAACGCGTAAAAAATTACTCAGAAAAATTTATCTTTTCAGTTTGCCAGAGAGCCTATGTCGTCTGAATACAAAATGATTTGCGTGCGTAAATGTCGAATGTGGATAACCTTTCGCCACCATCAACACAAATGACGCAAATCGAGCGTGCATTTCCCTTCGGGCGTTTTGTCACTCTCATCCCCTTCCACGTTTTGTGGTTAAAAATAGCTTCTTGTTTACCATCTAATTAGAAATTTTTGCAAGTGGTAAATTCGGGAAGTATAAACCAGAACTAGTTTCTCCCATGTAGATTTTTCATCGCTTACTTCCGACAATAGCATAGGTGTGGTAAATTTCTTCGAAATTTCTAACACAGCATCGGCACAAAAAGTATGGATAATTCCGTTATATGGCGCCCACTCGATTTATCACGTAGGTAACGCGATCGCAGTGGAAAAGTCAATCAAAATCTTATAGGTAGGACAGGAAACAACGACGACTCGAGGTATTTGATGACAGCGCCAAAGGGTTTCGTCGAACTTTATAATATTCGGTGGCGCGGCGCCGATTCTCCTTTTTCACACGCGTTCCTCAGCTCTATTGTCCAGACATTGTAATATACAGCGCCATTACCGAAATATATAATGTCAGCAATGCGTTAACAGTTACAGATCTATGGAGGCGTGGGTTGGTTTGATGATTTAACGGTGACACGCGGCTCGATTGTCCGCTAAAGACAATGAGGTACTTTGACGAGATAAGAATACGCTTAGCTGGCTGAATTTCACACTTTATAAAAATCGAACGAACGCGTAAAAGGTCGTAAAACTTAACTGTACCAGGCGTCGTTTATCGTAATTTTCATTTGTGTAGCAATTTTTGCAGGTGTGCGACCTACTTGCGCGAATACAATGATGGGAAGCTAAAGGCGAATTACGATCTTGCGAAAAACAACCTATATGAATACGCTGTGGTAATTTGCAGTGAGCTTGAAAATTGAATGGGGTTCCTTTTCGAAAATATACAAAGTGTGAAATTATTCCAAAGTTTGTCCAAAAAATTCCCAAATTTTTAAATTGACTAAAAATTGATTAATTTTTTGTCGAAATATCACGATATCTTGATAATTATGATGAATCAGCTATCTTCTTTTCACCGCTAGAATCGCTATTTAACGTCCAGAATTTTACGCCAAAAATTATGGCACATTTTGTTTGAGTAATGTTTTGGCTCCAATCAGGCCCAACTAGAAGGAGGGGAAAAGGGATTTTCCATCGAGCCCGTATTTTTCCAGAAGCCCGGATTTTGGGCTCGTAGAAAAAATAATGGGCACATGAAAAATATTACGGGCCATCAGAAAAATATAGGGCCCTCTAAAGAAATAAAATACTTATTTTTTTGTTTAGGAAAGGGGTCGAATTATTTTCCCCAGGGTCCAGTTTTTCTCTGCAAGGCCCTGGCTCCAACTTTCTTTTTATTGTCGTATTTTTGAAATTTACTTCGGCGATCCTGGTGGAAAAGAAGGCAATTGTTATACTGTGATATTATTGATAGGTACTGTGATGCTCCATCATTTCCATTATTATTTATAATAAATTATCGTGATATAAAATATTTTGGCTCCCCTGCTGCGTAGGAACTAGGCAGATTAATGTTTATCACTCTTATTTTTCAACTTTTGAAAATTTTTTGGGAAATCCTCTAATTTGTTGTCACTCTATGAGAAAATAACGCATACATTTTTTTGGCTCTATCGATGCCTATTCTAGTGTCTCAAGCTCTGTTTTGAAAAGTGAATATAGCGCGCCTGAGTTCAGAATTTTTGCACTCCGGCACGTGGCAAAGAAAACACCTCGTTCGGAGTCTAAGAGTTCTAACATTTCAACTGAGGCACGGGTTAAATGGGTATTGATTGTGCTAAAAAAAAAAAGTATGCGTTATTTTCTCATGGGATCGAACTAAACTGGGTCATTTTCCGAAAAAATTTCGACCAAATTTTTCTCCTCAAAATTATAAAAGTTAGGGCCACCTTGAAGTAGATCATTGACAAAAAATAGAATAATATGATATAATTTTCAAACGATTATAATAAATTTTATTTTAAATAAAAACAGAAAAAAAATGCCAGAAAATAACAAATTAACTGGATTAAACCAGAATGGAACCTGATATTACTGGACAGTTTGCTCGTATGGTACTTATAATTATAGCTAGACAATCGTCGTGTAAATTGTGGCGTATACATTTACGAACTGAGTCGAAGTTGACATATATGAAAGGGCTTATCGTACGTTAATCGGATTTCTGTTATCGAAATGAGTATTATGTACGCGAAAAGATGGAAATTTCGTCTTCGAGGGCCCATCTCGATAAAGAAGATAGAAAAGAACCACGTCCGCTTCATGTTGGCTTTAGCATAGGTAATTATTTGACAATGAAATCTATAAAATGTATGTACGAAATACCGGCGAAGATGGCTGGGTATAGGTACTCGTAGGTAGATGGTACGGTGTGTTAATGTACCTATATGTACATACGAAAAAACGAGACGGATGTAGATTCATCATTGAAATTATAGGTAGAATTGACGTCAATACGCTCATTGGATTCATTTCCTGATATCAATAAAATTCGAACGATTCAAGAATATTACGAATTGTTGGGACGCCGCTGTCAGTGTCGATCATAAACTGGGTTTTTATGTAAGAAAATTATGTCATCGGCCAAAAGGGGAATCACTTGATTTACGCATATTCGGACTAATTTTGTATGAAATTTCGTTTGGTACACGAGTAATTGACGTGTGCGCGAGACCACTTCGGCATTTTTTTACAGCGGCCAAAGTAAATCGCGAATTTTTGCGCCGCAGACGAGCCGGTGTCCGACAATAAAGCAAACAAGGTGCGGGGCAAAACCCATACGGATCAATGACGTCCGTTGACGTACGACACGTCGCGAAATGCCGACCCGAATACCGTTTGACGCGCGCCACAAGAAGTTACCATGCAATTTGAATGGACGCCCACGAGCTACACTCGCATGAAAGTGTGAGTCAAATTCATCGTGTACGATAGTACCGACACAGACGTCGCGCCTTCCTCTCTTCCAACCAAGACTGGATACGTGCGAGTGGTAGTAATGCGATCGACCTTGCACCTTAGCCTCATACAAACTCATACGTATAGGTGCTTTATTAGAACAACCGAAATAAAATTATAATCATCAGGTTTCATTCTGTAATGGAGTACTTTCCTTTGGTCACGTTCCAGCGATGAGTCGTTCGCTTGATCGAATTTTTATCGAGATTGTCAGCTCGAGCTGCTTTCCAATTTCCGCGTTTTATTTTCTGTTTGATTAGAACTTTGATTGAATTTTTCATAAATTGAAATTTTTTTAATAATTTGCAAGTCTTTTTTTATTTTTTTTATTCATTATTTTTTTTCTTCAAAATTTGGGAAGAAATTTTTAATACTTAGGTGTAAAACTACAGTCAAATTGACAAATCAAAAACAAAAAAATCAAAATTAAATATTAAAATAAAGAAATCCATTTCAAAAACATCAAGTCACCTCCAAAAACTAAAAAAATCCTTACCTCAAAATAAAATTAAATCAAGTCATGTACAAAAATCAAAAAAGGTCCCTATTAAAAAAGAGTAAAACAAAATTCAAATTAGGTCACCTCAAGAAATCAAAACATTCCCTACTAAAAAAAATAAATTGAGTCACTAAAAAAAGTAAAGTAATCCCTAATATAAAAAAAAAAAAATGAAATCAAGTCACCTACAAAAGTCAAAAAGGGTCCCTATTATTGAACATTGAAGATAATTAAGTAAATTGAAATTAGGTCACCTCCCAAAATCAAAAATTCCCTACCTTGAAAAAATTTAAATCAAGTCTCCTACAAAAGTCAGAAAAGGTTTCTATTTTCTATTACAACTATAAGTATAAAAAAGTAAAACTAAATTTGAAATTAAGTAACCTCAAAAAATAAAAAAATTCACATCTCAAAAAAGGAATTGAAATAAAGTCACTATACAAAGTAAAATAATCCCTAATTCAAACAAAAAAAAAATTGAAATCAATTCACCTCAAAGAGTCAACGTCCCTTTTACAAAAGAGTAAAAATAAATTGAAATTAAGAAAAAATCAAAAAATCTCCATCTCAAAAAAGGAATTAAAATCAAGTCACTATACAAAGTAAAATAATCCCTAATTATTTAAAAAAAAAAAATAATAATAATAAATCAAGTCACCTCCAAAAGTCAAAAAGGTTCCTATTACAAAAAAGTAAAAGTAAATTGAAATTAGGTCATCTCCAAAAGTCAAAAATTCCCTATCTCAAAATGAATTGAAATAAAGTCACCTACAAAAGTCAAAAAGGTCCCTATTACGAAAGAGTAAAACTAAATTGAAATTAAGTCACTTCAAAAAAAAAAAATTGAAATCAAGTCAGTCACCTTCAAAATTCAAAAATATCCCTATTTCAAAACAGTAAAAGTAAATTGAAATTAGATCATCTCCAAAAACCAAAATTCCCTACTTCAAAAAAATTTTAATCAAGTCACTTCCCAAAGTCAAAATATCCCCTCTCCTATTTCTAAGGAGAAAAAAGAAATAGAAATCGAGCCATCACTAAAAGACAAAAAAATTCTTATTTGGAGTGAATAAAAATAATTGAAAAATAATTGATAATGAAATTAATATCACATTCAAAAATCAATAAATCCTTCCAAAAAAAATCAAATGAAATGAAATAAAGTTACATTAAAAAGTCAAAAAGTTACCTACTTTTTTTAAAAAGTGAAAATAAGTAGAAGCGTGTCACTTACAAAAATTAAAAAATCTGTATTTCGAAAAATTTATAAATAATTGAAATCAAGTCACCTCCCAAAATAAAAAAAAAATGTCAACTTGGAAAAAGTAAAAATAAACTATAAATGACCTTAGCTCGTAAAAATTTACCTACAATTATTTTTAGACGATTTGTGAAAACGTTGATTATTATCTAATCATTCGAAGAAGCCAAAAAATGCAATAAAAATTTAATATACGCATGCACTTACTTATATTCACATAAAATGAATAAAATTTAATTAAATACCGAAGTATTGGAAATATTCAAAGCATTGAAAAAAACTGTAAGACTAATTGAATTTCATAGGAGAATAAAAAAAAAAACATACAAAGATGAGAAAAAAAATACCCACATATAAAATTACATAATATCACACGAGGGCAAAAACTACTCGAGAAAATGATTACAAATCGTTAACAGAAAAAAAAAAAGAGTAAGGTAAAGTATGAGGAAAAAACCGTAACAAGACGTAAAGAAAAAAAAAAGAATAATAAACCACAACGATGAAACGCATAAAATCAGATTCGCTTGCATTTTGTTCATGCTGTGGCGGTGTAGTACAGAAGAGGTACGACCTTGATTTACATATGTTACTAGTTGCGATCTTGCACATATTGTTTGATTGATTTGAACTAAAGACGATCGTCAATGTGCAATAAAAATCGCGTTAAAATGTAATGTACGAGAACTGTGGGAATGTGGGTACATATTAGTTGTAGGTAAGTAGGTACATATAGAAAGAAAAAAAAATTCACTGCATAGAATATTATGAGCAAAAAATTGGAAAGCTGAATAAATACGAGTACATTAGGGAATACCCTAAATTTGTCAAAAATTTAATTAATTTTTTTTTTAATTTTAGGATGACTTTAACGATACCTACCTCTCTTCATAACGAGAAATATTAGTGACAGCTAGAGAGAGAGAGTGAGCAGAAAAATTGTCTACATACGATATTTATGTGAATAAAAATAAATGTGTAGGTAATTATTAGGATGAATAGAGAAAAAGGAGGGCAAAAAAATGGAAACTGAAAAAATACATCTACATTAGGAAATACCCAAAATTTATTAAAAATTTAATTAAAATTTTCCACAGTTTTAGATGACTTTAACGATACCATTCTTGATGGGTAAAATAATGTCATCAAAATAATTTAGACATAAATGAGATGATATTTTTTCACTATTTTACGTCATTTTTACCGAAAGTCGTCCAAATTAATTACAAAATTAAGCGAAAACTTTGAATATTTAAATCAGATAAGCAAAATCTGGTTTTACCGCGTCAAAATTTTAATATTTTCTCAACTATATCTATAATACTACATCTACGAATGCTTCAAAGGGAATAAATCATATAGAACACGTATTCTATTTATAGCTACATGTATAAAAACGATTTGTACAATTATTTTATTAATCTATGTGGGATAAATGTGAAAACTAAATGTTTGCTGACACCATGTCGAACATGTTCAACAGATACTATGTCCATAATGTTTGTATGCTTTACTATAGGCCATATTCAGTAAAAAAAAAAGTAAATACGCGTGATTTTTTCGGGATTTTTTCCGCAGTCTGTGTGAGAAAGGAAGTCGAATTCGTTCGAGTTTTCTTGTATATGTAAACATATTTTACATAATTTTTTGAAACAATACTTTTCACATAGTCGACACCAGTATGAGCATGAGCATGGTTTGAAATTATTGTTTGATCAATGGTCCATTGGACCGTGCGAATGATAAACCGAATCTCGTACGAGGTGACCACTCGTGCAAAATGGCTCCGAAGTCCGGATCGACTCGAAATTAAAATTAAGTCCGCTTATACTTTGTTTGAAAGGTGGAAAGCACTTATCAATTCAACTGTACCTATTTCACTTATCATTTTGATAAAAAAATATGTGTTGGTGTGTATACGTGCAACTACTCAACTTGACATAATTTGATATGGATAACTTCATACCTACCTACTTGCACGTTTACATGTCTTACCTAATTTCGAAGAGCGAGCTTCTAGCTAAAAATTTTGGCCAAATGTGTTTAAATTAATTTTTTCGTCAAAATGCAAAATTATACAAATTTTCTGTCGTAAGAAAAACAGCACAGTGAGATGAAGAAGGGACATTTTAGAAGAAGGGAAAAGAAATGATTCATCTAACTTAATAGGAGCAAATTGCTTTTCTGTTTCCTCATTCTTGTAATCAAACAAAAATAAGATTAGAGAGGAAATACATCTCAAAATTAACTTCTAGCTGCGAGGGTTCAATCCTCTTTTTTTCAAAATTGGCCTTAGGAACGAATATAGGGTAGGTACTTTTAAAGAAAGGAGACAGAACCTTTGAAAAAGGAGAGTCTTGAGAAAATATGTAGCATAGGTGGCTCATTTTTTCCTTATAAACTCAAGATTATGATTCTGTCATGAAATTTGTTTTCAAGTAAATATGTGCTCAATTTTCTGTCTCAAAATAAAAATATGAACTGTTAAGTCAACCAAACACCCCGATAAATTTGTCATCGACTTATAACGATAATTTTTCAAGAATTTGAAAAATACAACTATGCCTACTGCCAATGTCTTCTGACTCTCGGCGTCTCGGGTTCATTTCAAATGAGAAAAACTTCTCAACTTTGATATAAGTGAAGCCATCGATGTTATGACAGCTCCTTTCAAAAGGTCGTAAAAGTTGCTCATTTGTTATTCGCGATTGGTTTAAGGATTATATTTGAATATTGCTCGAGTTGTTTATTGAACACCTGCTGTCAACATGTTTGATAAAATATGAATTCGATGTACGTTGGTAATTGGTATATAGGTATCAAGTTTGTACCTACGATTTGTACAACTCGAGGAGTAAATTTTCGCAAAAAATCACGTAAAATAAATTGTCGTCGGGTGGGTGAAGTTGCAATGCCATACGGCAACACGTTGCTGATTTTATCGCGCAAACATACGACATTGGATAAGATGTTAATTGCTTTTAATAAAAATGTATGCTTTCGAGGTGCCTAACTACCTAGTAGCTAGCATATTAGATTTGTCCTCTCCTGCTTTGAAGTTCATATTTTTTACCACTGGCAAAGACAAGTCAATCTATTTTGGGCGGGGGGGGGATTTTTTTATGCTCGTTTGATGATCTTTTTGGTGATGTTATAAATTAATTATCTAACACTACAATGTCACTCGTCGAATTTCGCACCTTGTTCTGAACAAACTTCCCAAAATTTTTAAATTTTTTGCTAAAAAGGGAAATTTTGGCGATTCTTTTGTATACTTTTTCACGAAGAATATGGTTTCCTCCAAAAATTCTCAATTTGAAGAAATTTCGGTTTTAAATTCGCAGATTTTTCATTTCAACGAATATCTCAGAAAAAAAAATGTTATATTGAAAAACATGACCATAGAATGCGGATGGCAATTTTCTCTATCTACAATTTTGACTGTTATAAATTTTTCGCTGGAAAGTAATCATTGATGAGAAAAATTGAGAAGAAATCAATTGCTCAGAAAAAAAAAGATTTGATAGCGCCTTCAAAAAGTGAAGAATATAGGCAATCTGCATAACGCTCATTATGGAGTATTTCCTAAAGCGTGCAGGGGAAGAAATACAAAAACAAAAAATTTAATTAATTTTTTTTTCAGGAAGTAAAACATTTTTTTTCCAAAAAATTAATATTTTTTTTTTACCTGTAGGTAGATATTTCAAAAAATAAAAATAAAAATTTTAGACCCTTCAATTTTTTTGTCGAATAAAAAAGCAAAAACAAAAGATTTTATTTCCAAAAAAAAAAAAATTATCTTTTGCAGAAAATAAATTTTTTTTATTCCAAGAAATTAAAAAAAAAATTCATTAAAAAAAATAATAATTATTTTATTTTCCAAAAATTTTTTATTGTTAAAAAAAATGCAAAAACACTAAATTTGAATTTATCAACTGCATAATAATATTTTGTTTTGTAGAAGGAGCCCTTGGGGGGGGGGGGGAGTTCGGAATGAAACTAGATCAGAGAAAGACTGAAGGGAGTGGTTAATTCCAGCACAAAGAAATGCTTGAAATAGATTGAAAATTGAAACTAGTGTTTTGTAGTGATTTTTCAAGATTCGATTTAGTGTAGTTGAATGATTTTAGGTATCGATGGGTTGGCAGCTCTGATGCGAGATTATCTATTTACTTCACACTATAAATTATATTATGGTACTTATACACACATGCAACGAAAAACTACTCATGTTACCTTGTTTGTCGAAATTTTAAAACGACCATGCCGTTGATATTAGAAATGTACCTATTCCAAATTTAATTCTGTAATAAGAACTTAAAAAAATTCATAAATATCAAAGATAAAATAATCAAAATTTGTGACTATTTTTTCATACCCAATTAATTATTTTTTTAACTTGAAAAAAATTATGGAAAATTTCAACTATTACATACGTATAGATCGTAAAGTTATCGTTGGAAATTTTCAAAAATACCTAGGTATAAAAAAGTTTGTTACGAAAATTAGACCAATTTTTAAAACATCTCACATCAATACTTATATACGAGAAACTTTCCAAGAATCTGCCCAACTCCATCGATATACGTATGTATTAATACCGTCTTTGAAAATTTTCAGTCCTCTTATCAGACTTGTTTTGAACGAGGCCTCGTCTACGATATTGCAATAAGCGAACTTCCCTCATATAATACGTTTACACAGTTACCCCGTAACCTTGTACCTAGAACTAACTATAACATAAGAGGAAAGCATGCCATTAAAAAAAAAAAAAACTAGATAGGCGATTCGTGTCATATGGCAATATTTTGGAAAACGTGCGTGAACGTTTCTCTTCCGATTCTCCAAAGCTACGCTAGGTAGAGGTAGGTAGAGGTACTTGGAACTCGGACGTATACAGATTAAAAAGCAACTTCGCGAAAGAAAAGGTGAAAAAAATACCGGCAAATTCGTTTTATTTTTCGTATATATAAAAGTTGTAGGCAGGGAAAGTTTTAACACGAGTTTTCAAACTTTAATGACTCAGAAAAGAGTTTAAATACTTCGCTTTTTAATTTCTTCAAACATAACTCGGTGAGTGTTTCATACGTTAGATACACTCGGTTTGCTTCTAAGTGTAAAAAAGTGTCGGCGGAATAAGTTTTTCGCTGGTTTTATGTGCACTTGGAAAGTGCTACCGTACAGACGGTCGTACAGTATATTTGGCATTAGTTGGTTGAATTTTTCATAATTAATTTATTCCGGTTCGTTTAAAAGCATATGTTTCAAATGGTACTTATGCTATTTCGAAAGCCTTTGTGTGAAGTAGTTAACAGGCCGAGTGAAACAATAACGAAAGAGTTGTTCGCATTTGAAACGAAATAAAATTACGTATTGAAGAAATTCCAAATTTTATGGCACCCGTCTGATTTTAAAGACAGGTATGATTAAAAAATTAAAAAAAAATTATAAATAATGAAATCAAAGATGAAACGAGAGGACGAGGGAAGTCCACCCACACACAAAAATTTCTTGAAAAGTCGTCTGAAAATTCGGCCATTTTTCGAAAAATGACCGTATTTTGTTTAAAATTGGCAAATTTGTTCGTTTTGGCTGAAATTTTTGAGATGTCTATTAAATGTTTTCAAGAAATTTAGTAAATTTATGAAGCCTGCAAATTTTTAGTCTGCGAGATTTTTGACCAGGTTTCGTCTGTGAATAAAATGACCCATTTTGACGAAAAACAGGACAGTTTAAAAAAAAAAAAATTTACATATTTTTTTTATACAGGGCGTGTATAATTGCTAAGATTTTTACGCCCAGTATCTATGATATACGGGAGGGATTAAATTTGGTTTTTTTAATCAGCTTCAGATATGAGTTGGAGTATTTTTTCCACTTCAGTTTGCGAGTCAGGAATGATTGGGTTCTTTTCAGGATAATTAAAATTGAGAAACAGAAATATTCTTTTTTTCAGGTTAAGAAGAATTTTCAATTTTTTGCGATAGTTTTTTAAAGCGAACTTTGATAATTTTATTGATAGAACCTAATAAGTACACCATTTAAGATATTTTTTCAAATGAAAATTTTTCAAGATAATTCTTCTTAAAATATTTCCCCACACATTTTTTAAAAATTTTTTTCAATTTATAAAATTCGATGATTTTGGGAAATGTGACATTTTTAAAAATTACTAATTTTTAATGATCGAATAATTTTCTGAAATAGTAAATTTTCAAAAAATGTCACATTTCCCAAAATCATCGAATTTTATAAATTGAAAAAATTTTCTAATGTCATCACCTTTTCTGAAATTGTCAAATTTCTAAAAACTAACAGATTATGAAAAACTGACATTTTTAAAAATGACTAATTTTTAATGATCGAATAATATTCTGAAATGGTAAATTTTCAAAAAATGTCACATTTTCCAAAATCATCGAATTTTATAAAATTCTTCAATTTACAAAAATTATGATTTTTCAAAAATTGCAAAATTTTCTCAAGTCATCACTTTTTCAAAAATTGTCAGATTTTGAAAAACTGGCTTATTTTTAATGATCGAATAATTTTCCAAAATAATTGAAAATTTTCAAAAAATGCCAAATTTCCCAAAATCGTTAAATTTTATAAAATTCTCTAATTAACAAAAATTATTGATTTTTTGAAAAATTGCAAAATTTTCTGAAGTCGACCTTCTCAAAAACTTTCAAATTTCTAAACATTGCCAGATTTTCAAAAACTGTCAAATTTTTTCCAATTGGCCAAATTTTGATCCAATAATTTTCCGAAATTGTAAATTTTCAAAAAATCCCAAATTTTACAAAATCGTTAAATTTTATAAAATTCTCTTATTCACAAAAATTATTGATTTTTTCAAAAATTGCAAAATTTGGTGAAGTCATTACTTTCTCAAAAAATTTTAAATTACTAAAAATTTCCAGATTTTGAAAAACTTGCAAAATTTTTAATGATCCAATAATTTTCCAAAATTGTCAAATTTTTGGTAATGCATAAACTGTAATTTTTTAACAAATATTTAAAAAATCATCCCCTCCATTCCCCACGTACCTCCAAAATATATCAAGAGAAACCTAAAACTCTAGACCCCTAATAGAACCACCTGAAAAAAGTGCAAATCAAAAAACGAAATTTTTCTTCACTTTAATTTTAATTTTTTTTTTTAATTTCTACAATTATTTATGTATAAATTATTTAAAAGTTCAAATTTTTAAAATTTTTCTAAAAAAATCTTGTAAAATTTTTGAACTACTTTTACAGCGTTTTCAAAATTTTATTTTGTATAACCACTTCAAAAAATTTCGATTCATTGAAAATTTGGAGGGAAGTCGGACACTTCCATGACTTCCCTATCAAATACACCATGAATTTACTTGAAAGAAATTAATGGAATTTTCGCGCCGAACAATTAGTTTTAGATTGATCGATTAAACTGAAGAGTAATGCGGGAATAAATCAGCCGAAGGTGGTAAAATGAGAAAAAGCCGACATCGGTATCAATTTATACAGTTTTGAGGTCGCTGATTCCAAATTTGTTATCAATTTTTTCATTACAATGGCGAATTAGGAATTAGAGAACAAAAAGAAAGGGTTGGGAAGATTTCGTTGGGCCCCCCCCCCCCCCAATGATTTATATCTCACGATATTAAAGAAATTAAAAATTACAATGATTGATGACAAAAAGAATGAATAAAAAAAAAA